>JAQIXU010000566.1:0-29638 GCA_034701245.1 Strigamia transsilvanica | reverse complement strand
CAAAAAATGGTTTCTGTATCTTTGGTCCGAGGGGGCTGACATTCACTCATATTGTGCACGGATTTAGAAATCAGCAAATCGAATTGCTGATTGGGTAAGTGTGATTTGCTGATTTGCAAAGAGATTTGCATCAAAATTTGATTTGCACACTAGGATTTGTTTGGACTATTGCAAATCCAAAAATCACGATTATTTATACAGCAAATCCGGATACTGCGAATCCACATACCGCGAGGTGCACTGGCGCAAATCCAGTATATTGCGAATTGGATTTCCGTGAATTTCCGCAATACGCGATATTATTAAATAAAAAAAAGAAACTGCGAAATAGGAATCGCAAAATAAAAATGTATTAAGTAAAATAAAAGTAAATTAAATACAATTTTCAAATAAATTTTTTTTTTAAATTAGTCTAAGTAAAATAAAATACACAATAATATACAATAATTCACGTAGTAATTCACGTAGCAAATATCGGATATTTACCGGATACCAAATATCGGATATTTACCGAATACTAAAATTGTGATGTTTTTCATCCGTGATGGTCGTTCGCGCGTAACTCGCTCCAAATTCAAAAATGACATATTTTCTCACAAAAATCACTGAATACCGAATATTTACCAAATAGTATCAAAATCACCGAATAACGAATATTTACCATATATCAAAACCACCGAATACCGAATATTTACCTAATACCATCACTTTCATTCTTTAAACACAAAAAGTGACTTTTTGTCTTTAAAAAAATTGCACCAAATACTAAATTCCAAATATTAACATCACCAAACACCAGCCAGATATTTCTGAATATTATAATTTCTGGCCGAATAGGCCGAATACCATATATTCGCAGCATCCCTACTATTACGCCAGTGAAAATATACTTCTAAGTGTTTTTAAAATTATACAGTTGTCATTGTGGGATTTCTGAGTTCAGAAAAATACAAAATTATACGGTTTCATGATGTATCACACCATAAATCTTCGTTTCGATGTTGTGCAAATGATTTATAGCACTGACAAGAAGAAATTTCTTTTTTCCTTTGGATAAAGAGTATTATTTTTTTTTGTCTATTTTATTTGGTAACAAGATCAGCTCTCAACGCAGTAGAGCTTTAAATTCAAAAAACTGATTCCAAAATTCAAACTAATTCGTTTTAATTTCAACATCTAAGGATTGAATTAAACCGAGTAGCCTTATTTTAGCTGCTTTTCTCATTACGTTGTAAACCATTTAACGACCAATGACTGACTACATCATTAGTAAACATGTTTCCTCCAAAAGCCCTTAATCGATTTTCTTCTTCCTCCCCATGAATTTAATTCAATTTCAAAATGAAAAGATACACATTTACATGTATATTAAGGGGCGGGTTTTAACGGCATGTTTAAATCTGTATAAAATGAAGTAAAAATAAAGGGTTTGTTCTAAGAAAGAGAGCGAGGTGGGTTGGGGAAATATATCCACAGGCACATGGTGATCAATGAGAGAAAACTGCACCCTGCAACGGTGAATTCAACTTTTGGCGTCGTCGCACTCGACAAATGCAATTTGGCGCCGACTTTTCTGTTCTTTGGGCACTGCGCCTAATTGGCGAGCACGTGCCTGCACACGAACCCATTAAGGTAGGCCATCATCCGCACAGATAAACCCGGACGCCGTTGTGCAAATGTAAAGTCTTTTCAATGACGCGCACCAACATCTACAAGAGTTTCATATTCACTACAGAAACACCCACGGCTTCTCTCATACACTGCGCGAAAAAAGAAAAAATAAAACCTTTCAATTGATTCTCCCAACAGCGAAAAAACCCAAAAGCATTTTTCTTTTTTATCCACTTATTCAAAACATACTATTTACTATGCACCGCTCACACACACAGCAATCATTCAAGAACTTACACAAAACTATAAACAAATTTTACTTCTCATACGACACCGCATTCTGATTATTAAACAACTTGCAAGATAATCAATCTCGCAACAACACTATCATCAAGCAAAAACTGGAGCACTGTTATCCACAGAATGGAGATGAATCTGATGCTTTTTTTCTTTTCATCTTTAAAAAAAAAAAAAAAAAGAAAAAAAAAAAAAAAAAAAAAACACCAACTGTCTTTCTCAAGTACCCAATTCGCATTCGTCTCCACTGGCGAAGAAACTGTTTGCCCAAAAGAAAACCCAATGCTCCGTTGAGTGCTTGTGCGAAAAGAATGACGTAAGGTTTCATGGGTTTCATCCCTTTCCCCCACAGAAAAAAAAATCACACCCTCAATACCTTTGTTTGAGAAAAAATGTCTTATTTTTACACTGTAATGAATCTCTCGTACGCATCTGTTCATCCACAAAGCAAATCCTTTTTCATGGGGGTGCGCATTTGACTATTGCACCAATAAACCGCCCTCTTTATTCCCGCCATCATTACGCTTGCCTAACTGCGGGGAGTTTACAATCTCCCCTCTTTTGTAATAATAAGGTAAGAGACGATGCTTTTTCACGCTTTCCGTTACAAAACTAACTCGTTATGCAAAATATTCGGATGGAATCGAATGCATTCAATTATAGATGCGTGTGGCAAGCACATATTGCACGTGAATATACTCGTATACAATAAAAGAAGGAATCGTTTGGCAGCAAATTTAATGGTACGATTACTGGCATTGCCGATTCTCGTGTTCCGTGACACGTCACAATTTGCTAAATATGACAACAGCCATTTTTCTACTTTAAAACTTTTATGCTTTTTATAGTAACCAAACGCTCGCCAAATTAAGGCCTCGTGTTCTGCAACATTTTCTCCTAACTAATTTTTTTTTTTTAATTTTATTTTTTAAATTCCCTAATAACGAGCATCAGCGGTTTAGTGATGGGCTCGAAACGCTTTAAGGCGGAATAAAAGCTAACCAAGCGTAACAATTTGTGTTTCGTGTATATTTAATTGCGATTCACGATTCATAAAAAATAATCCCTTATCAGACTCTTATCGCCGGTAATAAGTAATTATAATAATTTTATTTTTCCTATTATTCCCCCTCAAGAGTACGTTGTTTAGATTTAATTATCTCGCACTGCATCTGCTTCGAAAACATCTCACAAATTGATTTTTTTTAAATCTTCGAGAAGTTTTCGGGGTAATTGAACTCAAATCACTCCATGTGTAAGCAAATAAATATAGTTCCGAGAAAATTTCTCATCACGGGTTCACCAATTAACAAGATTTAAATCTTAGAAGTTCGTACTGGTACGTATCTCAAAAGAGCTTGCACAACCTGAACCGTATCTCGCCCAGCTAACAAACATAACACTCCCACAATGTTGCATCACTTCTGGCACTTACGTCACGCCTAAAAATAGTTTCACTTCAAAAATTAAGTGTAACGTAAATTTATAATCACGATTCAATATACAACGGTAATTAATCAAAAAATAACTAATGGCCAGATATAGAAGATAAAATTTGAGCACACGAGATGACCATGACCGTATGCACCAGAAATAGCTTTTGTCTTGTCCACTAAAAGAACAGAAACATTTTTCCAATTCCAAAAACCAGTGCAGATTCCAAAGAGCATTTTTCATTGTTACAACAATAATATTTTATTCTTTGTTTATTTGCTACTACTTTTGTTTTAAGTGCGTCATAACCTTTTTTTAGATCCGTTTTAACGGCAGTTTTCACTCATACAAATACCTAAGTACTCTTTTCTAAAATCCTAACATTTTATTATAACAAGTGGCAACATTGGAGGATTAAAAAAAAAATTTAATGCAGGCCTCCTAACCTCCCATATTAAAAAAGTGTTTAAAGCCACCCTATGTGTCTATCTTTTAATCAACTATAACTAGATTATATACAATTACACAGCAAAACAAAAATTTTTTTAAAAAAAATTGCTCGTTGCCATAACTCGGTGTTAGGAAAAATAAATGTGTTAAGGGTTTTTTCTTCTTCTTATTTTAAAAAAAAAAAAATGTTGGTGTCAGCAAGACTTGTTTTCAATGGAGTTGTGTCTTGAGTTGGTATCTAAATCACAAGATCCGCACTCCGTCAAAAACGCCATCTTCCTGACTCGGCTTTTGTTCCAGAGTGGCGCATTGTAGCCAAATGATTTGTGTGACAGCAGAAACATCCTATAACTGTCAGACTCCGAGGAAACGAGCAACTTCTCCACTAGTAGGTGTGATCTGTCCTCTTCTTTAAGATAAGGTCACCTGCAACTCAACAGCCCACCCTCCCAGCCTTGCATCCTCCTAACAAATCACTTTGATCACCCTATCATTTACCTTTAAAAACCAAAACCAGCAAATTAAAAAATAAAAAAAAATAAAAATAAACAAAAAGCGTTTTTTCCCCCCGAGAGTTATCGTGTCACCTGCCAATTGATTGCTCTTAATGTTCCACCTCGCACGCTTGATTAGACGCCACGACAGAAAGAACTAAGCGATTAACCAGCTGCCAAGTACCGATTTCTTGTTTTCTAAACATGCGATACAAACACACAGCTGCTACTAGATAATTCACACCTGATTAAAAAGCAATAGCCTACCAACACCAAACCTTCCTTCACTCACTTTTTTTCTCTCCCTCTTACTCGCCTCCACTTGCCAATCAAAGTCCTACTTAAAGAGAAACGTCCGTCCCATATAATGCTAAGTGTCACCCCGATCGAGATCTCGTATCGATTTTCACCTAAACATTTATGCGACCTCTTTTTGCACTTTTAAAAATCCAATATCTCAACTCGAGCTTCCATAGCAACTGTATTAATATCAACTCCAACGATCCAAAGATGTAATACATCATCCCGAAAAAAAAAAACATGTCTGGGTCTACGTGCATCAAGTGCGTTATTTGATTGCAGACTACAAACCGACTTTGCCATTCAGAACAACACCCACGAAAACAAAGAACATATCACGCACATAACACTTTTCTTTTTCTTGTTTTCGTCGAATGGCCCTAACGAAAAAAAAAAGAAGAAAAAAAAGTTGTAGGGTCGAGTTCAAAACCGGAGGTGAGTCGATGGACACTTGGAGGTCTCAGATTGTCGGTTTTAAGAGAAGGCTCTCTAATTCCAAGAAGCAGTCACCCACTCGAAACACTCTGGCCTGGTTCCACGATTTCAACATTTTCATGTACAATTTTGAGTGGGCTCGGTCCAAAAAATGAGGCAATACAAAGCTGCCACGGAGTCTCATTGCACTTTGAATTGAACCATCGTAGGATGGTTCCACTCTTTCGATGGGCAGTTCTGGTTGTTCGCAAGTGTGTGCAGATGGTCTCTTTTCCACGCTTGTCACACGATTGATGGTGCACTGGTGCTGATCTCGTAATTGAACGTTATTCAATTGCACCGAGTGAATTTTCCACCTCACTCTGAATTTCACTGATTCAATTCCGTCTTAACATTGCTTTACATGTATAAACAAATCTAATATTATTCTTTATTTCCGCAAAATAATTTTTTTTTTTTGAAAATAAAATAAAATAAATCCCGTTTTATCGATTTTTTTTGGAAGGGAGAGGGAGGGGGGTGGTAAAACAAAAATAAATAAATATAACGTTGTAAAACGATGTTTTGTTTTGAAATTGTTCTTTGATTGTAATCTGACCAAATTTTCTTGAATTGTCGATATTTGTCTTCTCATGCGGTCAAAGGCGGACTTGCGGTCATTCCGTCAAACAAAACCAAATCCTGAACTTAGTTTACAAATGACTCTAAAATTACATCAAACAACAAACAGTTTTAAGCTTATATTAGTTTAACGGCAACCGATTTGTATAATTTCCTTATTACAAACTAAAAAATAAAAAGTTAACAAACAGGTTTTCGTAGAACTCGACACAAATCAAAATGAATTTTTTAAACCAGTCTAAATGTGATTTTACATGTTAAATTTGACATTTAGACTTGTTTAAAAAAATGTAAACAAGTTTAAATGACTTTATGAATGTGCCTACTGCCATATACCTTGATGGTTTCTAACTGAACTGATACGCTTTGAAATATCCAACCTGAAACTGAACTGAACTGAATTGAAAACAAACTGTAATATAGTAAACTGGATACAAGTTATTGTAAGGGCATGTGTCCATTTTTCCCAATGCTGAAAAATATCTTCAAGTTAAAGAAAATTAACTCTTCTGTTTGTGAAACAAATTATGCAAAAGCATCTCCGAATTTATGATGCTGAAAGTGAAAGGCAAACTGTGATGATGTTGGTGACAGGTATCAAGATTTTACTAACACATTTTGTTAAATGAAAGGCTGAGTTTAAATTAACCATAGAAAATAAGCTTGTCAAGAAGAGTACATGGGAGGAGTTCTCACGAACTACTGTGCAAATTATTTTAATTTAATATTAGAAAAATAAAAGAAGAAGAAAAAAATTAAAAATAAAAATCTCGCATCTCATCCATGTTTGTTGATGGAATCGTGTGGTGCGTGTACTCGTTTTCCATCCTCATCATCAATTATTGAAACATACAAAGGCGCGTGCGGGCCATCAGTGACACCGCTATGTATATCTGGTAATAAATAAATTAAAGACGACTTTTCTTTTGTTTTCTACCCTTATTAATAAACGAGGACAAAAGCAACCTTCCCTTTATGGACATTGCGATTATACTCACAAAGGATCGTGTCGCAACACATTTATCTTGTTTCGCCAATTTCCAACGTCGTAAACCCCCTCCTCAAGATTTAATAAATAAACAAACTTCCCTGCATCTCGTCGCGTGATCAAATAATGTCTCTCGCAACATACACCCCTTGTTTTTTCGCCTCTCTTTTTACTCTGATTCCACAAATAAGCCGTGACGCCAACGCGACGTCGCATTGTGATTAACTTAGCTCATGTTGACATTCCACTTTGATGTTAACGGAGCCAATTTTCCGAGCAACTCGCATGCACAAATATAAACGCACACAACCATTGCGGCAAAAAACTGTCCACGGATGGTTAATTTTTCAAGATGATTACTTGCCTTCACTGACATTTACCATCGGAAAACGGTAAAACATGCCCATTTTGAGCAACTCCTGACAGGTGCACAATTTTTAAACCCAAATTATTTTTTTTAAGTCTTATCTCGGCGACTCTATCTTAATTTAGAATTTAATACTTATTTTTACATTAGGCGCATTCAATCTGCGCCCCCAAAAGTGATTAGTTTCTCTTTCCTGTGTTACATGCATAGGTGACAACTTTGGTCTTTATTCTCTCACTAATCGATTTGTCTTCTGGTAGAATTTCACCCTGCGCATGCACATCATAGGTCATTTATTCACTTCTGATTACTTCGAGTATAAGCTTAGATTCAACACAAACTAGAATGCAGATAGCTAATTAAAGTAAAGTACAACTTTGCATTTGCTACTTTTTCCTAGTAATTTCTTTTTTGCTTACTGTTGGCGACAGCTCTTTGTTTGTGTCTATCGACCAGCAATCCTGTACTACGTTATGTCCATCTGACATTTAAAACTGACCAGTAATTACAAAAATTCCTCATTTTGTAAGTGACTTTAAAGAAAAAATATATCTTTAATACAAGTGTTTAATTTGTTTTATTATAATCAATAGTGAGATCCAGATAACTTGTTGATAAAATATGAACATATAAGCTGTAAAGTACTATTGGTAAGTGGTTTAGTTGCGTGATTGAATGTGACTTTAGTCAACGTGTTTTAGAATTATAGCTTAGATCATGGACATGTATAAATCTTCCACAACTAGAAGTAGATAGTCATCTTGATACTCAATGCCAATAGGCTAGATCTTATTAAATGGCGCCATCTACTCGTTTACATGGTGTGCGTGTTTATCGCACACAATACTCTACAGAATCCTGTTAGATGGTTTTTTTGAATTGCTCCAATCATTCATTTGCACCAAGCACTGTCATCGAGACAGTTCTATGAAATGAGGCAAGAACGGTTCACCTATACCAATATAGGTCCAACTATAGGTCCAAATATAGGCAGATGATGACTGTTGTAAAGCCATTCCAATTACCTAAAAAGCCTTTATATTTTGACGACCTAGAAAAGCTGAGGATTATAAATAAAAGAACTACGGTAGTCAAGTAAATGTAAAAATTAAACTTTATTCACTGTATGCAAAATTTCAATCTCCCGACCACTCCTATTGGTTGACTCTTGACTTGCATCAAACACTGTGGCGCTGCCACTCACACCAGAAGAACAGATTGAAGTGAAATCAGCCTTATAAAAACAAGCGTGTATAAAATCCATGTACCGCATTTCTGGTATTGTAGAGAATCTCAACAATAGAAGAACCAGGTGAAAAGAAACATAAGCCTGGCTTTTTTCACATCAGAAACTACAGATAGTTAGCAACAATAACCAGTAAAAGCAAAAATAACAGCCCACAACAGTACAGCAACCCCTAGCGCCAAAATAAAACTCAAAGACAATGCGCAAAACCTACCTTGTACAAATGGAATTAGTACTGACAGCTTATCAGCATATATTGGAGCACGTTAGGACGAGGGCGCACCTGTGTTTACATGTTTTTCTCTTTTCCAAAAATCTTTTTATGTTATTTTATGCAGAGTTTGAATTCATTTGAACACTGCTTTCCTGAATATTCACATAAATCGTGATCAAATTTAACTTCGAATTTTAAGAAAAAAGAAAAGAAAAGAAATCAAAACAAACGCGCAGAAAATAAAACAAGGGAATACTAGCCGTAGATTTTGCGCAATGAACAATCACACAACAATAAAATATTGACATGACGAGTTGCAATGCTGCGTTTAGAGCCTTTCCATGTTCCTTACATTTATTTCGGTCGTTAATAAAAACTGGTGCTTGTCGTGTTTTTCAGAATGCACCACGTGCGTATTATCAATCAGTGTCAACTTCAACTGCTTCGCGTTTTTATCTTTGATAATCCTTTCAAACCCACTTTCACCCCTTTCATTTCACGGGGAAACCATTTGGCCTACTGGGTGAGAGAGAGAGGCTTCCTACTGCTCTCCCAATCAAAACTTCCTCCAAGAGAAGAAAAATAGAATTCGCGATGCCAAAACAATCCTTATTGGATAAGTTCCCTTCCCGACACGTTTCGACAAAAACAAATTTGTCATTTTCACTGCTCTCAAAATTCCTTTTGCTTTCACATTCGATAGCGCCACGTCACAACATTACACTCTTCACACGAGCAGAGTGAAGAGCGTCATTTGGCTGCAAATTGCACCTGCTGCGAAATTGTCACTCGCCTGCTACACCGATAAATTCACTTTGCATGTTTAATGAAATACCACCCACCATCTTGAGGGTGAATGCTCCTGCGCCCTTCCCACACTCACTTGTCTATATCTTCATATATATTTATTCTTTTATTTGTATCCTAAAAGTTTTATTAAATTAGGAATCCGTACAGGAATTGACCCTAGGCAAACACTGGCCATGCTGCACTTGGGAACAGTGTCGTTGCTCTCTGCTCCGGGTCCACAGCTGCAAAACGTAATTATTGCTAAGCTAAGCAAACAATTACGTTCGGACTAACTTGCATCCTTTATTCCACCATTCACATCCTTCGGGAAATGAAGGTAAAGAAGATCAATACAGACAGAAATTACAAAAGAATTTGCATCCACTAGAAAGCCAATTACAACATTTCGAAAACTTATTTATTGGCACGAGGTGTGTGGTGCTTTTTGCAACAGTTTGCGTTTCTGAAGGCGCATTCAGAAAGTCATGGTTAACTTCCAGTTAAACATGTTTTGTTGTTTAGATGTCGTGCGCATGCCCACTGCGACTTCAATAAGCCCTAGGCCCCATTGGACTTCAATAAGCCCTAGGTCTCATTGGACTTCAATAAGCCCTAGGCTCCAAGAAACCTAGATCCATCCCTGCTTAATTTTTTTGACCACAATTGTACATACAATCATGAAAATAAGCAATCATTTTCTATGTTTATTTGTATATGTTTTATTACATACATACTACATATGTATTCTACAAAATGTTAAAAGTCATTCTGTTTTCTTTGCTTTAAGGCGCTTATGCGGTGCCGGGTATGCCCAAAATTTAATCACCGCTGTTCGGGTAATCGGTGTTCTGATAATCAGGGTTCTACTGAAACTTGTAGTACAAAATAGCAGAAGGTATTAAGTCGAGGCTCGACCCATAAGATCGTGCTATTATTATCATGCCACGAGGGTCAACACGAAATTCTCATTTTGAACTTCGGAACACGGCACAACAGTATGCAATGCTTGATTGAATGCACTTAGTGATGATTGACTATTTGGCTCGTTTCGTTACAGCATAATTGAACTGACCTTTAGACCAATTGGTAGATTTTATTCTTTTAATCCTACTGCAAGAAGAAAAAACCACAAAAGACATCCCTTCACCAACAGTGATCCCGTAATTCCTAAGCTTATACCACCAAATAAAATTTTCAAAGAGCACGGCGATAATACATAAATGATCGCGCTTTTAAGATAACAATTAATTTAAGAGATTTAATAATTAAGTCGAGGCTGATATGTGACTAATTTTAATCACTTTCAACAACGATTCACAATATAATTCCCTGAATCTTTATAAATTAGCAACAACACCAAAATAAACACAATTTCCAACAGTCAATTATAAATCCCCAACACTGCTTATCTTCGACCAAACTCTTGTTTGCCAATTACACCAAATCATTTCCTTTCAACAACCAAAAAAAAAAAATCTAAAAAATCTCTTAAATCGCCTTATAAAATACTACAAATTCAATACTTGTGCCCACTTATCAACAATGTGCTTGCAGACCAAGCAATATTAGACGTGTTGCAAGTTCGGAGCAATATAAAAATTGAAGAAAAAAAATGCAATAAATAAATAAATAAATTCTTGTCCTCGGATTTGTCCCTTTTCCCATAGGAATGAGCACCACCAAACTCTTCTCACGCTGGCAGCCAATTAGGTGCTCGTTCTGTCGACCTCATCAGAGTCGGATGAAGATTTTCCAATAAATAAAAAATATATATAAAAGAGGGGGTGCGTGAAAAGTAGAGAAAAAAGTTTTCCCCTTGCCGTGAAATGAACAGTGAATTGAAGACCAGTGAAGCAGTCTTGCACTCGTCCTGGAAAGCACTGCGCGCACGACGTGCAAAGGGAGCAAATATTCGACTTGTGTTCCATGATGAGGCGTCAGGTGAATCAAACTATGCACTTCTAAAAAGTGCCAAAAAAAAGAAAAAAAAAAAAAAAAATCTCTTCCTTCTTGCTCTCTGTACTTTGAAAACTTACAATTATTTTCACAACCACCAAACATTAATTTCGAATTGATTTTTTTATTGACCAATCCACTTTTCTATTGGGAATTTCCCACCTGCCACTGATTACACCATTACAAGTTCGCTACAATTCTTTCACCGTCTATTACATTAAAAAATAAAAAATAAAATATACATCTTTCCCTTATTAAAGGAAAAAAAAAAACACCAAATAAGCTCTTTAAACTACGCTTTGCTACAAATGAGCAGTAATTAAGACAGAACGTCTGCTCACTAATATTGCATTAACCTATATTTTAATTTCGAGGCCTAAATAAAAAAAAAATTAAAAAATTAATATTAAAAAAAAAAATTGTATTAAGTTTTGGTTCTTGGTAACCGAAAGAAAAAATGTTCAAACTTTGTTCTATTTAAAAAATGTATATTTATCTAGTTGTAGTAATATCTATTATTCTTATACAACAACAAATAAAAAAAATTGGAGTATTAGGAGAAAAAAAAAGACGTACACAGCTGTGACCCCAAAGATTACAATGTGATCAATCACGTGACGTAGCTTGGACGGACCATAAAAGGACAAGTAAAAAGACGTGGAAGCTTTAGTGGAAAAGCAACGCGACACGATAGAGACAAATGACTGGAGCCATCAGCACGCACCAGTCACGTGGTTGTCACAAATAGAGCACTAAGTATTTTTACCAATGGACGGACAATCAGTCACTTCTAGTGGTCTAACCTCTGGAGTCTGACGACCAAGGAATGGGAACGAAAAGAGCATAATGGAAACCAGTGACATGCGACTAAGATCTTTTTCTCTTGTATGTCTTGAATTATTCAAACTCGCATCACATCTGCTTTACCACAAACGTCATGCGATTGCAAAAACAGTCGGCAACATCAGTCTACACTGCATTTGTACTGGAGGATAGATCAAAGTAAAAGCTTCTTGTAGATTAAACAACGAACAAAAGCCAATCTCAAAAAACAACTTTTGATTGCAGTTAGCTGACTATTCCTTAAAGTCAAAGATGAAATCTTAAGAGTTTCAATCGTTACTTAAATGTTTTGAAAAACTTTCAGAAATTGATTGCATTTAGTTTACAGTTCACATTATCAGCACAAAGACATAAGGCTAACCGTAGTCCTTTATTACAGCTTAATTGTAACACTTTTGGATCGGAATTCCGATCGCTTATTAACATAGAACTACTTCTGTTTTACTTCTAGCTTTTCACTGGAGAGTATAAAACCAACAATTTGAGCAATTGGATGCAACGGAAACAAGAACAATCGCTTGTGAGCCAGTAAAAAGTGATTTCTTTTTTAATAAACTAAGTAGGTGCCGATTGCTTTGCAACCTGGTTTCAGAATTTTATAAGTTATAACCGGTTGCATTGGCATTACACTATACCAGACATTCCCAAACTGTAGTACGCATACCGGTACCGGTACGCGAATGGCGAGCTACCAGTACGCGATAAGTGATGAATTAATAATGAAAACAATATTTTGCGTCATATCTGACTAATTTTCCCAAAAATATTGACCTACTGGAACGCGTCACCATATTGTACTGCACTAACAGGTACACCATCTTAAAAAGATTGGGAACCACTGCGCTATACTAACAGCATTTTAGTTAGATCGAGCCTCCATTGTTGTTGAACTCCGCCAAGAGGTGACATTACAGTTTTTTTGGGCACGTGACCAATGACAGCCAATCAAATCTTCACAAACTTCTTTCTTTTGGAGATAGAAGTCTGCATGTTGTCCAGATTGATGGATAATAGGGATTATCTGATAGATGTCTGGTCTGACATCATCTGTAGATAAGCCAAGTGTGCAGTTGGTAAAATCACACGATTAAAATCCCCCCAGAAATTTATGATAGCAGACCAGACCACCTTACAGATACGAATGACTCAGCAGGCTGCAGCACTTGGATGGTTACCTACTGGAGCTCTTGTGTGATTTTAACTTTATAGTCCGTTTCCACAGCAAGAACATACGCTAGCTGCCTCCCCAACTGGGTTAGCTGTGGTTTTTCCAGTTCCCAGCTTATTACACTCCTTGACTACATTTTCTAAGTGTTTCTTGGGTATTTGGTGAATTTCAGAAACAGGATCATGGGCATTCTGCCTTTGAGTCATGAACACATTAAGTTAAAAATGCAAATACAAATTTCCATATTATCCTCAATTTCAGTTAACCCACATTTGTGCAGTACCAATTGAATAATAGTGCAAATCAAGTCAATAGAATAAGTAATGTAATCAGATTACGTCTTTAGAACTTACCAAACTCATAAATTATCCTTTTCACACATCACATTCAGTCATTTTCCGTCTCAATTTACAAAATTTATAGACGGATGTACAGTTTAGGTGATTTATGTCACTGATGAGTGATGGTATTCACGCAATCCAATCTAAAGTGTTTATATGAATAAGAAAATGTATAAAGCTTTTACTGTCTTTCAGATTTAGCCTGTTTGAAATGTATTACGCGAAGCAGGTACCCAATTTAGCCAGTCTAATATTCAAACTTCAAGATCGTATTATTGCTGCAAATCCCAATTGTCAAATTGTAAAAAGAACTGACGAAAATAAAAAAGAAAGCCAAGGAAGAGAGAAAAGAATGAAGTCAAGAGAACCTTATATATTCAATCACAAAGAAAATTGGAATGAGACTCTTGTCAGAAGAGCCCATGCCCTCCCCATTAGGATGGCCAACCTGAGAAGAATTTTTCCCAAAGGCCCACCTTCAATTGTGGCAATTTCTAGCACTGCTCCAAAATGATAATGATTCCCAAGCAACGATTCAATCCGGGGAAAAGACAGAAATGTAATATGGATAGACTTTCACTTCTAGGCACTGCACTCATTTGCTGCCAATTCACTCCCAACTCTCAAACTTATCTTTTCAAATTACTTAATTGAACACACATTGACTACTGATGCAGATCGATAAACTTTTTTTCTCCCACTCCTTTAATCAATATCATAATTAACCTTAACAATAAACATTCGCTAAACTTTGACAACACAACCTGTCAATTTCTTTTTCTTATTTTTTTAAAGTAAAAAAAAAATCAATTTAAACCAAATGTCCAAACACGACTATAAAAAGAATAGGGAGAAAAAAAAAACAGCCATGTTTCTATTTATTTCCCCCCTCTCCCAACCCCTCCTACATTTTCTATCGGCATTACCAGGAGAAACCAATCTATGAATGTAATACTTTCAAAAGCAGACCTGCCCCTCAACCAAGCGATGACAAGCGAAGAAAAATTTCAGTGAAGCTTCACGGCATTTTCAATTTATAAAGAACGGACCTGGTCTTGACATATCAAAGCCAAAAAGTCGTCCGTTTTACAAGCATGCTTCTCTGAACCTACGTGAGTGAGCCAGGTGCGTGAGCAAACCCAGTAACAACTACTGACCCTCTCATTTCAATTAATTGATCAGCTGATTGTCATTCTTCCCTCCCTATACACCCCACATGTACCAGGAAGAAGTAAGCTCTTCAAATGTGCTTCCCTGTTCCTGCCAATGATACTGATATTTTATTATTCTTTTTATATCTCACGCTAGGGCCCCACAAGAATATTGCTCTAGATTAACTTTGCCTATGGTTAAATAATGTACAGTTTTGTCTCGTCTCAAAAATTTTTAATTAAGTAATAGCTGAATTTAAACATAGATTGATGTGTTTTTTATATTCTGTTTGCTTTGAATCAAAATTCCTAAATAATTTTTTTTTTTAAATTCTTTTTGGAATAAATTTTTCAAACAGAGCCCAAAAAAGGGCTGCAAGAAGAGCCCCATAGAACATAAATCCTGTTTCGCTAAGGTATTTTTTTTTAAATAATTTTTTAGATCTTGTTGTTTTATCAAGATAAATTATCTGGTTCTATATTTTCGCACATCCTTCCAACATTAATGTTATTATAAATTAAACTTGTTTTCTCAGATCCCAAAAATTAAAAATTAACTTGATACAAATCGATTCTTCCAATGTTACAAGTCTCACTACCTTTTGTTATTTAAATGAATTAATTTCGATGTAATTTAATAGTAAATATAAGTCGAGTATGGCCACAAACTCTTGTTCTTACCATGATATATAAGATTTGTATCGACAAAAGCGTGCATGCATTAAAAATGTACTAGAATCAGATTCAGCAAGGTTCACCGATGTAAAATTGATTGTTCCGAACTTACTTACTGGTAACACCTATAATTTGTAAATATATACAGTACGTACAAATATATATATTTGTGAATATATATGTTTCAAAATAAAATTGTAAACGCATTAATAATTAAGATATTAATAAATAATAATTAATAATGTATCATAAGCCTCATACAGTGACAGATCGCAGAACCTTATAATTGAAGAATAAATTGACAAAATCAAATTTTTTTTTCTATTAAAAAATTAAAATGAAAAAAAAAAATTGAGGTCACTTTTTCTTTCTTTATAAAGAGGAGTACAGCAGTCAAATCAATTTTTTTTAAAGAAAATAACATGAATTAAAGTCAAACTCGGGTATAAATCAATCAAAAACCTAGCTAACTGAATACATTAAAATTTCAATTTTCAAAGAACAAACAAGGAAAACTGGAAAAATATTCAATAAACGAATAAACCACATGCGGTTAAAAGTTAAAACCCAGCAGTTATATTTACGGAACCAGAATTTAGATGAAGCAGTAATTCAATCCAGTTTTACTCGACTCGTTTCATCAGTTTTGTTCTAACATTCGTTTTAATAGTAGCTGCATTCGAAAAGTCTGCTGTTTACATCTTACATGGACCAACCACCACAATTCCTATTGTAAGATCTTGTGACGCTACCCGACTGCAACGCCACCTACATACCTTGAATTAAAAAATCAGATTTGCATAAGTTACCGAGATGATCGTACGCGTTTTATTACACTCCAACACCGAGTTGGATTTATTGTAAGAACACAATAAAGTCCTCATTTAGAATAAATAACACATTAAACTTCGAATATAATTTTAGCACTCATTTGAGTTTTCTCCATCTACTACTAAAACTCCAAAAATGCTGGTCGGTTTAGTCTGCTTTCAGTTGCAGTGTGCATGCGCACAACATTTAAACACCAGGCCACTACAAGGACCAGGTCCCAATTCGTAGCCTGCAATTTTAAACACCAAAGGCCTTTTGAATGCTTTTTCTATAGTTTTCCCTGCAATACATCAATTCAATTCAACTCATCAATAACTGCAAACTATTTCTGTTATTGATTCATGCGTTTTAGCTGTTACGCCACAATTTAAATAAAACCCAAAACCATCTAAAAATAATCATTCAATCCATTTTCAAAAATAAAAATAAAAAATAGTAAACTCACAACGAGCCTATTTTTAAAATAATCAATCTAAGTACATTTATCAATATTAAATTTCGCCACAAATTGACAGGAGTCAGGCCAATGCTCTTCAATAATGGAAAACAAAATCAATAAACTATCTTCACTCATCTCATATAGAAAATCCTACATTTACAACAATATTCTAACTACTGTCTAGTTTCCACCCATACAAATAAATATTTACAAATAAATAAATAAATAAATAAATAAATAAATAAATAATAAAACCTCTCTCCCTCTCTCTCTCGTGAAAACAACAACACAAAGTGTGGCAATGTATTTTCGTGTAACGACGAAATCTTCCCTTAAACGAGCGGCTCGGAATCCTCTAGGTCTTACCAGGCGCGACCGATATTGCTTTCTTAAACGTACGATCGTCCTTTTAGGGTAAAGCGTAACATACTCACGGGACATGGTACGGGTAGAGGCAAGGATGGTTGTATAAGCGACTGTTTGCCTCTCACCCCAGTTTAATTTGGAAGACAAAATGACTTTGAGTTACGCCTTTGTTTATTCATTCGAGATCGAACGACTGGTTCGAAATGGCGCTCAAACGAGTGGGAGGTTCGCCGTGCAGAACCGGTCTAACACGATGATGGAAATAGCCACGCTTGCCTAACGAACCTTAAACGACTTTAAAGGTTATAAAATTACTTGGTGGGAAATACCATTGGTAAAGGGAATCGCTTTTGGAATTTAAGTAGAAGAGAGGAGGGTGGTCGAGTGTAGCTACGTCTCATCCCATTTCCTTCTCTTGTTTCCAAGCATTTTCTCAAACGATTTGCGAGTAAAAATAAAATAAAATGAAATATAAAAAAAAAAGAATCACGAGTTGCGAACATCACAAATTTGGTGCCCATTATTTCCTCTAAAAATAAAATATTCATTTTTAATCACCATGATTTTTTTTTTTTTAAGAATTCCAATTATTCAGCAGGTTTAATTACCTGAAATAAAATACTAAATTTAATTGTAAATCGAAATGTGGAGTATGTAATTACGTGGAACTGCATCGTACTTGTGCCTTAAGGCATGTCTTTCCAAAATAATTCAATATTTTACTCAGATATACCCGTTATTAGACATGGGCACGGTGCAGTTGTCGTTTCATTGGCGCCTCTTAATTAATTCAACCCGTAGAACCACCTGGTTGCTAAATCAATTATCAGTTGATGTAAATGCTTAACAATTGCCTGTGCTGGCAGAATCTTATAATGCGAAAAATAAATTTTCGAATCATTACTTTTAATTACCGCAGAACACCCGCGCTCTATTGATAGAACCTAGATTTCCCTCGTGAACTAACAGAGACCCGCACAGTAATAAGTTAGATACCCACATACTACTGAAAAAGTACGTTTTTTTACCTAAAAAATGCTTTTTCTGCTAAGAAAATGCATTTTTATACTCAGAAAATGCATTTTTCCACTCAGAAAATGTATTTTTCTACACAAAAAATGCATTTTTCTCCGTCTCCACCTTTAGTGCACCCGCGCTCTACCAGATACCCTCGCTCAATGATAGCCATTTACAGTAATTTACTCAACATGCTAAGAATTCAATTAATTTGGCAACGTCAACTTCCCACCAAAACAATTAAAACCAACCCTATCCCAAAAGCGTTTAACCTACAAACAAATTCCTGGTTTCGGAAAGCATAATCAAGCAAACAATAATACCGTAATTTCCCATCTATAAATGGAAGAAGAAAAAAAAGGTAGCAACAAATTATACACTTTACACCCACGCAACAATTTTCTCCCAATAAATTCCATCGGTTTTTTTCTCTCTCTCTTTTTAATACAAACCACGTGGTAGTAAATTGTAGAGTTTATACCCTTGTCAATTATAGGAGTAATCAAGTTGAAGAGCGCAAACAACTAAGGATAAATTGGTACATTGCAAGAGACATTCTTTACAGAGGTAAAATTGCCCAACCCAAACTTGGCTAATCTATTAAAATGCGAGCAAATTATGACGCACTAATTACACAGCGTGTTCCTTTTTATTTCCCCCCAGTTCCCCAAAACAAAGATGTCGTGTCAAAGCCATGTACCGAGCGCGCCGTCAACACAGCCATTTTTTCCGCTCTTTTTATTTTATCGTTAATCTAACAACAAAATTCATATCATTTTTTTTTCCCTTTCTTTTTTCGATTTATTTAACAAGAATCTCTTAGTCATGCCCACGATTTTCGAGTGATGAACGTGAAAGGTGTTTTTTACTCGGCTCCCTATCGATTTTGATTGAAACCCGTCACTTCCCTGTTGGGTGGTTTAAATAAGGAGCAGAGCAAAACTTGTTCCATTTCCACTTGTCATGCATTTGTGACATAAATAAATTATGGCCTCTCGTGGAATTGCGCAATGCAAATTAAACACTACCACGACGCCAATTTCAAACTCTGCACCGCAATTCCCAACAGCTCGCAACTTCAATTTCAGCCCACGTATAATCAACTAATTTCGCTAAGTCCCTTCTCTATATGCTTTTCCTAAGTCGCTCAATTGCGCAAACTCCAAAGCTTCTTTCATCTCCAATCATTTAATTGCAATTTGCAAACTCTCTTTAAACAGGTGACCACTTTACGTAAATAATCAATCTTGATGCGTGCCATTTCGATTTTTAAAAAATTATCGGGTTCGTGCTACCACTAGCACTGATTTTGACTACTGATTAGAGATCTTGTAAAATACCTCGAAAGCGTAAAAAAAAATTGAACTTAAAGATTTTCTTTAGTAGGCACATTCATAAAGTCAGTTAAACATGTTTAAATTTTTTAAACCAGTCTAAATGTCAAATTTAACATGTAAAATCTTACATTTACGGTAAATTGAAATGTAAATATACAATATGTGCCTCAAAATTAACCTTAAAAAAATATCTATTCAGATAAACCTAAAAAGTCAAGTTTTTACTCACTTCATCCCATCACATCACAAACTTTACTAATTCATTATTTTATAAAAGCACCACATGTTTCAACGATTTAACATGATGATCTCATCATGTGCAGAATTTAAATTTAAAATTACATTAATGACTATTCTGCGATTGTTCTTCACTCGTCTCAAAAATGTTTTAAATATTATCAAATTAAAATACCTTAACTAAAATTATACGAACTAATTACAATTTACCCACTCAACTACAGCATGTATTATTATTTTATTAAAACTGTCTTCATTTCCACACAAAATCCACCATTTCACATTGAACTAACCCCAGCTTAAAATGAAATCTTTTATTCAATAAACCCAACACTTAAATGAACACTGGCGCTTCGGTCCCACATTTCAAATCATTTCGCATGTACACTTCAAATTTTTCATTCAATCGATTTGCAAATGATTGAAGTTCTACCTTCTCTGCCAACATCTCGGACTTCTCGACCAGCAGCCAACACTATGGCCGTCGTCTGGAGCCGGGCCAAATCATCTTTCATCAATTTCACTTCCCGGCCCAGAATCAGGTTCGCCAGATTAGATCTTGAAAAGGAACTTTGCAAAAATCCTCTTGTTACTAACGCACTCCTTAGAGCCAAGAAAAATACTTGCACATTACTCGCTGACCCCAATCATCAAACTCATTCCTCTTACAAACTGTTTTCTTTTTCGTTCCACTTCCCCTTTTGCAAGTCGCTAGGTGGCACACACGGTGACAGTCATCAGTAACTCAAAATGAAATTGTTGATCCCCAGTGAGTCCTCCTCGTTTCTCTTAGCTCCAAGGCTTATTGGCTGCTCCTGGACACCTTCCGAAAAGGCGCACGCCCTCCCCCGTTCTCCCCCAGCAAGCCTTCGCAGCATGGAAATTATTCCACAACTTGAAAAGTCATTTGAAGGAGATTAGTTTCCGATGTTCGTGGGTCCACAGCCTCGATGCCAAGTTATTAAAGTGCTGGAGGCTCCTGGCAACCTCCATAATGGGACTGCATCTTGAATTTTTTCGCGGCCCCCCTTTGATTCCGACCAAAGCGGAAGAGATGTGGAGGAAGGGGTTGGGTGCAGATAGAGCGGGAGCGGAGGAAAGAAGGAAAAGCGGTGGAGTATGGATGGAAACGCTACCGCTGCGTTTGCCGCCATTAAATTGGAAAACTTCACCTGTTCAAAATGTGTGAGCAGGCGAACCATTCATGCGCGCATGATATCAATATCCCTTCATAAGTGCACCAACAGCGCATACTTAATAAATCAAAGTATTTCCAATGCGCGCACACACATTCCAAACTGGGACTCGGCGTCTAGCATAAGGAATAATAAGCAGACTCGAGTTTTCGGCAGCTGCCACCGTATCCACTTCCCAATTGAATTGCACCGAGTCCCAAAAATCCATACACTTGTTTGCAAGAGCTCCCCCAAATAGAAATATATGAAGAGAAAAAAATAAATAAATAAATAATAAAAATAAAAATAAAACTGTTCCATTCAATGGTCGGGTGTAAATCGCATCTCCACAAAACGAGTACAAACACCACTTTTCACACACTCGGCGGCCATCTTGGTTTACGCCATCGACCAAGCTGCATGCTGCAGCGCTTTTGCTGTCTGTCAAAATGCCTGCTCATGACAGTTAGCACTCGCGGTGATTTAAGGTCCTCTCTCCTTCTTGGCCTTGTGGAGTGGAATGGGTAGCAATCACAATCTTGGGATTGGGACGCCGCTATCAAAGAACTAGTGATTGATTGCACATTACACTTTGCTAGCACTATATACAACCACTCCTAGTCTCCTACACATGCGTACGCTTCCGCACATCTTTTCTTAGTGCTGTTTAAAAGGTTTAGCTCGGAATACTGGAGAAGAAAAATCAATTTGCGGTAAGGGAATTCATCACGTTGATCTCGCGATATAAAATAATAGAATATCGATTTTTTTTTTCTTCCTCTTATTGATGGTAATTTAATACATATTTATAAGTAGGAAGATAAAAAAAAAGATTTGGAAGTGTAAAACGATATTGCGAGCTGGCAATAGGAGGAAAGCTTGACGAGAGTGAGATTAAGTTGAGATTATCTGCAATTGATACACCAACATTTATTAAGGTTTCAATGGGAGTGTAACGTGGAAAAAAAATCGTTCCTGTGCGCGCAGTGGGCTACCCCAATTAAACAAAGAAAATCTCATGACAATGGCACCATATGCAATGGTTCTCAAAGGTCTAAGTAACCGATGTTAATAATCACAATTTATTATTCAGAAAAGGATCCCCTAAATGATTTATCATCAGAATTATAAATCGAAGTTGCAAGTTGGTGTGTTCTAAGTTTTAGGAAATATTTAGCACTGCATTTCCAGTCGTATACATCTTCCCTGCAATCGTGAAAACCAGCCAACTTAATTTCCTTGACCACCAAGTGCCTTCAACCAAGTAACTACAAATGACGGCAATAAAGGTCGTCGCCAGTAAATTTATAGTTCGTATCGGAAGTGTAGAATTTTACGTACTATTTTTAAATTAATATCAGTTAACTGACGTTACCATAGATACTCCCATAGAACACCCGCGCAATTTAGATGTTTGATTCAATCGGTTTGGTCAATTTAGACATTTATTTTAGCCATTTTGGTCAATTTAGACATTTATTTTAGTCATTTTGTTCAATTTAGACATTTATTTTAGTCATTTTGTTCAATTTAGACATTTATTTTAGTCATTTTGTTCTATTTTGATATTTAATTCAGCCGTTTCGGTCAATCTAGACAATGAATTCGGTCGTTTAAGTCAGTTTAGACCCGCGTTGTAAAAGATATCACGTTCAATGAGCATCCTGCACTCAATGAGAGCACTTACGGTAACTGATGATGTTAACTTCATTTAAAAAATATAAAAAAAAACTTTATATTCTTCACACACTTACCATTGTGGCCCCAATTTCCTTCCTAACCAACTCTCATCACCGTGCCAAACACATAAAAAGAATAATTAACACTAATAAAGCAGTATCGATCATGTTGCACAAAAATATTTACTTTATAAAAATTTTAACCTAATAAACTCTTGAATAATAATAAATTCTAAATTTTCTCTCCATCATTAATTTTGTACATTACCTGTAATAAAATTTTTTTTATTACCTAAGTTTATAATTTAAAAAAAAAAAAAAACACTCTCAAATTGTAGACTTTCAACCAACTCCCACTCCAACCATCATCAACGTGCTGTTTTATTAAATTCATTTTCAGCGCATGCGGAATAAGCCACCGACTCTTTAAAATTCATCTAGCCCTTCACTTTTACCCGAATTTAGAGACAGCAAGAGCAAAATCCTCGTGAATTTTTCACCCACTTCATTCTAACCTGCACGGTAGGGTTGTCACGCAGAAAATTGTCTGCGCCACGAGGGCAGCACGTGCTCGCTTGCCATTTGTCCGAGTTACCACCGAGCATATTAATTGATCGGGTTCATTCCCCGACTGCAAATGCATTGCGTACCTACTGACCAACTCAATATTTCAACCCCCTCGCCGTTGAATTATAAATGCACGAGTCCTGCGCCATATGTGCGCTCAACAAACTTCGCTCCCCCGAAAAGGATCACAAAAATAATTCCCAACTCGCCCTTCCCCCTCGCCCCTTCCTCCTTTTCCTATTTCAAATTCGCCGTATTATTCCATAATATTCTGACATTTCCTATTATTCCAAGATGGATGACAGGAAGCTAAAGTCTTCTTGACTTCCATCTTTTCTTCACTCGGACCAATATTAAACGCACAAATCTGCAACCGAGGGCGAAGCAGGTCAAGTAAAAATGAAATTAATTCACAACATTTTCAAGGTAATGAATGCATTAAGTTTTGTTAAATATTTCATTAATTTTGGCACAATTCCAAGTCCGTGTGACTCAGGCCATTTCCATCTTCTCCTAATTGTGACTCTCTCTCGCTCTTTCTTTCTCTCTCTCTCTCTCCTCTTAAATGATGCACAACTTTTTCTTCTTTTCTTCCCATCTACTTCCAAGTCCCACACAATCGACTCCTGAGATTGCTTTCAATAAAACTAATAACTAGGTGCCAATTAAAAATAAAATATTAATATTTTTCGGAATGAAAATCCTCTCAAGAATCTAAGCAGCGAAATAATTTATAATTGCATTTGACGTTGAATATTTTTTTTTTTCAAACGCAATCTGCAACTTATCATAGCAACTTGCCCGCAAGTAACTAGTAGTACAAGTTACTTTTTTGTCATTATATCATGATTTAATGAGCACAGCTCTGGTAATATCCAGTTAAAGTAGAACCTTGTTCTCCAATAAAGGAAATGCAGTAACAATAAAAAGAACAACAACAATAACAATGTTGTTATTTATTTATTATTAAAGACCTCGCGTTAATATTTACTTGCCCCAGAATAACTTTCAAACATCAATTTCCAAACCTAGATGGTTTGTTTACCCAAATCCGATCAGTAATCAATCACATTGACATGAACGGACAAACTTGAAAGTTTATTCACCTAATATTGTATAGTACACACTTTCCGTTGCTTAGTAACGCGACTATACTTGTAATAATAAATAATACCAATGGCTCATTTCTTTACTTAGACCTCATTTTTTATTTCTGTTTATTATGAAGTTTACTTCAGTTTGGTTTTAGTTTTTTTTTTTTTTTTTTGGATTTCTGGTCTATTCCATTGATTTGTATGGTGCGCTCTAAACCGTTGACCTTCTATCACATTAGCAAGTAGTTTAACTGCAATGTAACTGGAACATAAACATAACTTTTAAAATTTCATGAAATTAAACTTCTATGCGATGTGTCATTACAAAAATGTGTTTTGAAGGTAGTATTAATATTTTAAGTCTAGTCTACAAGGAGTATCGTCTCCACCCGGGAGGAAAAATTGATGCAAAACTCAACGTTTAATAATAAAAAATGCATTTCACGTAACAAAAAATAAATTTAAAAAAAAATCGAGAATTAGTGCACACTGCGAGTGAAATTTTGGTAGGTGAAAGAAACGCAGTGGTAAAAACCCTACAATTTATTTTGGTAGTATGTAAAGTATGTGAAACTTTCCTAATCGACTCGGAAATATGATGAGTTCACCGAGCTCATCGACAAGCCATTGGAATCGCCAACAAAGAAAAAATGAAGAAAATTGGCAAGTTGATTACTTTTCACCAAGAATGCACGCGAGGGTGCACACAAGACGAGATTTCATAATTAAACCAACATATCGCTCCGATTGTGAATGTGTGTCTGCCTAGCAAAAAAAAAAAAATTACGAGACTAAGAAGTCATAGAAACCCACCTTCTAAAAAACAAGACGTTTTGACAGAATGCCAAACCGATATTGTTTTCCAGGAGCAAGAAACAGAAACCAAGAGAGGAAAATTTCAATTTCATCGTGGAAATTCTCGGTGCACAAAAATTTAAGCCGGCATCGTTTTCTTTGCCAGACCCCCTACAATCATTTGCAACTCTCATTTAGCATCATTAAGCCGGTGAATGGCACGAGTCCAATAATGCGTAGGACGCTAACCCTTTTATTCGAGGAGCATGCACTCTCAACTCTAGCCACTGAGCTCGGAGGAATTGGGCCACGCACTTCCTCTCTATCAATTATCCCTCGGATAAAATAAACGAGCTCCATTGCGAGGTCAGCTGGCAGAAATCAACTCGCATAGCATCGAGATTCGGAGCCGATTAAAGGGTTCAGTGGCAAATTGTTCCATTCCCCGTATAATAACCAACGCCAACGCGAGCAAAAATAATAGAAAATCGTTTTAACTGCTCACACAGGCAATAGTCTGGCGCCCAGAATCGACGAGCACCTTTTATGCAAACGTATGCCCACCAGCATTACTTTTCGCTCCCTCGCTGCTGCCTCAAAGAAAGAAAGAAAGAAAGAAAGAAAGAAAAGCGAAAAGCCGAAAACCAAAAAAAAAAATAAAATAAAAACTACTTCTTTCTATTCTACAACCGAATTTTTGTACAATTTTATTCTATATCTAAATACCGCGCGACGACACGTTCCCCTTATCTTGCCGTGCGCCGAAGTCAGTCCTTATCGTGAAATAAAGCGAACGTTGAAATTCGTCTACTTGGCCTACTTTAAATAATGCATTCAAGCATTATTTTAATGCAAGTTAATATAAAACAAACTAAAAGAATTTAATACTCCTAGGTCTTTTAATAATAAATTTATAGCAATATGTATCAAACTTGAGCTTTTTCGCTGATCTACATTGAGACGATGCCTAAACCGTAAAATTGCAACTAAAAAAAAACAGATCAGCAATTCTTCTTTCCCTAAACAAGCAAAAATTCGAAAAATACCAAATTATAACTAAAAATTTATCTACACGTGAATGAAAATGTATTTTTCATTTGACTTCTTCATTTTACGCAGGTGTATTATCAAAAATTGCTCCTATTAAGCGCGGGGATCCTTTACAACGCGGATCTAAATTGACCAAAACAACTAAATTCAATGTCTAAACTCAACAAAATGACTAAAATAAATGTTTAGATTAACCAAACCGATTGAATTCAATATCTAAATTGCTGGGAAAATCTAGGTTCTGTCAATAGAGCATTTACAGCAGTAAGCATTTTGCCTCCGCTTCACAAAGAGTCGCCCACATTCCAAATAAAAAGAAAACTCAAAAGCAAGTGATTGCAATTTCTACATCCCACTAATTACCAATTCCCGCCAACTTGTCATTAACAGCCCACTTGCAGCAATAGTCTATTTTATACCCAATTTCCCGCAAACACTTTGCACGCCACCAATATCCCTCGTGCAAATGGCAACAAAAGACTCTTGACAACGCAAGACAATTGGCTGAAGCTGTTCTTTTCAAATCCTAAACAAATTATTGCTCACCTTTGATAGACAAACGGGGAATAGCAGCTATCTTGTGTTGCTCCAATTCGAAACAAGGGGCTTGGCTCTTGTATGTTTCCAACCAAGGGTCGATCTCAAGGGCTTTTTGTCTGTAGCTGCTCGAGTCCTCGAGAAAGAGATAATCTGACATCATTGATTTCCAATACTCTTATATGCCCATCACCAGACAAAAAAAAGGTAAAACCTTTTTCCAAAGAAATGCAAATCTTGGAATCATAATATTCTCAATGCACCCTTCTTACCCATCCTACTCCTTATGCTATTTGCAAATATCGCCAGATTTCAACTGCATAAACACCCGCTTTTCAGATAAAAGCAACTTTACTTGTTATTTTTTTTTTATTCCAAATTCTTCTTTTATCTGCCAACGAGCTCACTATATGCAATTAAAAGATAACAAACGGATTTACTGAGAAATTCTATTTCATGTTTTCATTCATGAACCTGGACGGATAAAACCCAGCGCTCATAAATGATGTTCAACATTCATCGTCACGAGGGAAACAGCTACAACGAGCTCCCACTACTAACTCGGCACAAAAACTTGTGTGGGCGGGGTGTTTCCACTGCTCGATCTCTAATTAGCTCCACAAACGGAAATTGAAATTTCCAGCCCATCAGTGGGGAGCTGCTGTGACGCGCATTGCCCTGCAGTGGGCATTAAACTTTCAACATTCGCTTCACGTTGATTGGCTGCCTCACCCACAACTCGAGCAAAAGATGAGCGAAACTCCATCTATTACACTTACTGGACTCTGACATAATTATTTCACCCCCTTTTCACGCCTCGTGCACTGCTTCACTCCCGTTCTAACAATCTACAAACACACACTTTTTATTTAAATAAATAAATAAATAAATAAATAAAATAAAATAAAATAAAATAAAATAAATTGTACAATTTTCCTTTTCAGAAGATGTATGTACCTCGAAATAGTTGCTCATGGTACTTTGTATCTTTATATAAAAATATAAAAAAAAACACGAAAATCAATATTAATATCCATTAGTCCAATGATCCTGCCAAAAGCAGATCAATGACGCTGTCATTTGAGCTATTTCCCCAAGTGTGACGTCATCGATATTGAAACCCCGAATAATATCACATAGAAAATTGCAAAGAAAACACCAAGTCACCACGATCCCGAGAGAATGAAAATTTCGTTGAGAAATGAAAAAGAACGGCGCTTTACTGCGTCGTTTTTAAAAATCTGAAGTTCAAGCGGGAATAACGCCATTAACAGAGACAATGAAGTAGCAGAATGGGTAGGGAGTTTAACCCTTTCAGACCCATTAATCGACATGCATGTTGCATGAGAGTCGCGGCTAATCTGTCTCTTTCCCCCTCCTCTTCCTCCCCAAGCTGACAATGACCTTTCATTAATTTTTCCTCGAGACGAGGATTTTAACTTTCTGCGACTTGCTAAATGAGTTCCTGTTTCCATGGCAGGACTCCAACAATTCAAAATTAATGGCCTTGCCCAGCACGGCTCACGTACACCCGTACATACACCCTCACATAAAAATTGGATCTGACATCTGCCCTTCTATTTTTTACTTTCCTCCATCCCACACGAAACGAAGGCCCTTCCTAAGACCAACAAAAAAATGCAACTTGGAAAAAAAATTGAAAGCAATTTGTTAGAGATAAAAAACTCGCTTCAAAAACCCCCCCAAAAAAAAATTAGGAGGTTGCAAGGTAAAAGAAGGATTTTTATGTTTAATTCTGTCGAAATTTTAAGGAGAGAGAGGCAATTTTTATGTGTCTCGTTTTATTTTCACCAAACAAACAAAACCCGTGCGTACAGTGAAGCCGACGCAATTTGTTGAAGATTGCACTCCATGGACGGAGCGTGTGCACAGTGGGGAAGGAAGGGTTGTAGAGGGGGATTAAAGAGATACTAACTTTTTTTCCTCTGTGTAACTTTTAATAAATCTGACTTCGGATGTGAAATGGTAAATCGAAACAGGCTTAAAACGTGTTTCCACTGGAACCTGGCAAAGTCCAGGCCGCACCAATTGGCAACGTCCATTAAATCCGCCTATGAAAAAGAATCCCTGACTCAGCAGACAAATAATTTATTAGGTTGGTATGTTATTCGATAAAAGAAAAAACAAAACCAGGGGAGGGACAAAAAAACACGAGAGACTTCTCCTAATAGGGTTTTTAAAAAATATAAATGAGGGATTTCTTTGACAAGAAACGACCCCGAGATATGAATGTGGAGCCAAAGAATCCAAGACATTTCTATAACACAAAGACAATTTTCAACTTCGGTGCCAATTGGGAAAGGAAAAAAATATATCAGACATTAATGATTCATTGGATGATACAAACTGTACGTGATTCCACACGGTATTCTTGAATTCCAAAAGGAAATTATAATTTTCGAATTCGGATGTTATTAAAATTAATATCGTTGCTAATTACTAGTGGACTGAATCGGTCCGGAACCATCTTCTCCATTCCCCATCGGAAACAAGTGAATCACGTGACTCCCAACTTTTAATCCTGCGCATTATGAATGCTGAAGAGGGAAACGAATAAATAAATCAAAAGTTAAATCCTTCACTTCAGAATTTAAATATTTAACATTTTAATGGAATATTTTTTAATATATAAAAAAACATTTTTTATTTTTTTTCTAAAAGAAAAAATACTTAAATATTAAAAATGTTTCAAGTTGTCATATTTGTTTCGATTTAAAGTTTGTTATACTTTTTAAGTAAACATTTTTGAAAAAACAAAATCAATAACATCTATGGGGACAACGAATTTGTTGACACCTAGTGGTTACAAACAATATGGATTTACATTTTATTTTTTTGTACTCGAAAAATAAAAATGAATTTAATTTTTAAAATTTTTATTTTTAGAACCCGAACGATCAAAGAGTGATTTCATCAAGAGTGACAAGATGTCGAGCGCAATTCGACTTGAGTAACAATCGCACCCCCGCAATGACTCGTCAACTTATGAGTGTCACGAAAATAATTCGCCCTTAAGAGAAATAAATGGATGTTTGAACACTAGAAGAAAGATATGAGATTTCAAAAACTGAGCGTGACCCACTTCAATCATGAGTCAAATAATCTACACAAAC
>JAQIXU010000565.1:0-29649 GCA_034701245.1 Strigamia transsilvanica | reverse complement strand
AAAAAATGTAATTTTTACACACACAAAATGTCATTTTTACACAAAAATGTCAATTTTACACAAAAAATGTCATTTTTACACAAACAAATGTCATTGTTGCACAAAAAAATGTCATTTTTACACAAAAAAAAGTCATTTTTACACACAACAATGTCATTTTTATGTTCCACTATATTTCAAAAGTGGAATGTGTATTCAGGCAAGTTGAATTTGCCTCAAGTTCCAATAACGTTTCCTGATTATTAATAGCGCCCCGAAATCATTTGTCACACTCGAAAACAAAAGTCGAATTAGGTTTGAATTGTTAGATTTTTTTCGTTCCAGTAATGAGGCAATAAAGGCACTTCTTTATGGTCGTGTTATTCACTTATTTGTGTCACAACTGGGAATATGGTAGGAACCCGGAAGCTAAGTTCAGATACTGTACATATAGTGATATAGTGTGCAGCCAATTCCCTATAACCCATCGGTGAAGCAGTTCAGGAACAGGAAAGGTGTTTGTTGCTTTAATACTTGAGCCTGGCCCGAAAAATCGATCGTAATCGTACTGTATATGTCGAAATGACGTGTGTCTTAACAATAACATTTCGGAAATGTTTATTAAAAAAAGAAAGAAAAATACGGTTTTCGTCTCAATGACCTCTCGAGTACAACTTGCAGATAAATTAGACAGAATCAAACTGAAAAATGGAATTTAGTGTTTGAATTTGGCATCAAGAAACTTGGATTAAACTCTTCAACTTTTTCTGCTAAAATCTTAGTTTTTGATAGATTTGTTGATTTAGAAAGAAAGCGCTTGTTGGAAAAATCTTGATGACGCATGCCACTAAAGTGAAAATAGGTTTTTGTTATGGAATTTCAGCAAACTGTACATACAGTGATTTCAATATGGAATTATTTTATTGCGAAAACCTTCTTAAATCTCGCTTTCATCATTTGTAAAGTTCTGGAGTGGCTAATGATCCAAATTTGAAGTTTTCGTATGTTCAGCTCATCGGGCCGGCTGTTACAGTGCGCCCCAAAAGTATATAAGAAAAACTCAAAAAGTAATATAGAAAGAGAAAATATTAGGAAATTGATAATGTGCTATGAATTTTTACTAATAGACAAGTAAAAAAGTCGCACTAAATACGCGACTTAAGGTCAGTCTGGTCAAATTTGCAGTTAACACAAGTGTAACTTATAAGCTTCTTATTCACTCCATTAGAGTTTTAATAGTTAATAGTGGAATGAGATGAGGAATTTTTCAAATAATCTGCGTTTAATTGACTATACTTAAAGCGATAATCGAAAGAATTTGACGTCAACGCTTGATTAATCGCTATGACAAACTCAATTTTATTTCTTATAAAATTTTGAAATTTCTCCCGTTTTTACCTCCGCATTCTACTGGGGCCTGACGAACCACTTCAACTCGGTCCATCTGCACTGCATAGCACCTTGGAGTTGCATAATCTACAACTGTCAAAGGTCAACGAGACTTTTGTGAGAGCACAATTCAATGCACTGAACAGTGACTTGAAAATTTCTCGCTTTTTAAGCGTATTAGTCTTGATTTAGACACATTTATGTGACTAAAATTGGCTAAAATCTGAGCGCCGAAAACGACAGACATTTATCTTCCTTCTTTCTTTTCCCTATACATTTTAGGTCAAGCTCGATTTGTAAACCAAAACGTCTTAAAGTGTCATTAATCACCATGCAGGGGTTAAGTCGGTGTGTTATAAATTAACACGGGGGTCCTTGACCTTTGTCGGAGTTGTGGAGGTGCTTCCATCGACCCCTTTCAACCGCATACACCCAAAAACAGGCAGAAAATGGCAAAAATTCGCATTTTTCGACTTAAAATTTAATCCTTTTCGAGTGTAAAACATCGCAGGTCCAATCGGGCCACTTTACGTCTCGTTTGAAATGACCAAACGCTTGTCAGGTTAATTACTACAAGCCCTCGAGCTGAGACGAAAGAAAAAAGAACCATCAAGGCAGGAAAAAAAAAAAGAAAAATATGCGAAACTTATCTCAAATCGCTAAAACGAAACACCTTAATTACGTAATTGACTTGTGCGTAAGGAAGAGATTAAGGAAACGAAAGGAATTTTGCACTTTGCAGGGGCTTTGGCTTAATTTAAAATTCCCAGTGCGGCCCGAGCCGAAACTCGAAGCGTTTAATTGACTCGGTGGTGGTGGTCACTTTTTCCGACTCGCAGGAGCATACGTGAAGCTTAACGAGGCGTCAGCATAAAGGAAATGATGGCGCCCTATCTGCCCGGCTGCCTCTTAATTGCCGACGCTGCCACCGCAGGGCGCATTCACAAACAGCGTCTCGTTGCCACGGTGATGTTCTCGCCTAGAAAAAAAAATAAAAGACGCTGTCGTAAGAACGCTTCAGAGGGCAATTGAAACGCGTTGCTTACAAATTGTGCATCTCCACGTACCGTGCCCTCGGTGGAAACTTGACGCGTCATAATTGACGTCATTTTGCTATTAAAGAGGAAGAAATAGACAAGCAAGGTGCGACGTTTTTCATGCGTTTTAAAAAGGTTTTTGATGGTTTTTTGGGTTTTAAAAAAATAATTTGTTGGTGTTTTTTGGTGTTTTGATGATTTTTAAAAACATTTTTGATGTTTTTCATAATTTGTTGCTGTTTTCTTTATGTTTTATGTAATTTGATGTTTTAAAAATCGTTTTTCATGGGTTTTTTGACGTTTTTTATGGATTTTTTGACGTTTTTCATGATTTATTGGTGTTTTTTGATGTTTTTGTTTGTTCATTTGGTTGTTTAGGGTGATTTTCGTGTTTTTTCGGGTTCAGATCGAAGGTGTGAAAACGTGTTGGTTGTTAGGTAGTTATTTGTGGAGGGCGTATGTTTTGGCGCCTTGTTTGTGTGGGGGCCGCTGTCGAGCGTCCATCACTCGTGTACGTGTGTGTGGCTGGCGCCATCTGCTGAGGCGTTGCTCGGCACTGGGGAGGGGAGACGAGTTGGGAACGGCGGAGCTGAGGAGAGAGACCGCGTGGAAAATCGATGCGAGAGCGCCTCGTGCGGATTCAATTACAATGTCAATTGAATGGATTGGAAGAGATCTGAGCAGGGGGCCGTGGAAAACAAGCCGAGTCAACAATGACGATCTGCGCACATCGGATTTATTTATGTAAATTTTTTTCTTCCTCTTATTCTTCTGTTTTAGCATTGGCGTGCAATCGGGAGGTGCCAATTTGCTGTTATCAAGGTATTTGGAACTGGAAATAAAAAATTTAAAATATTTCCCGGTACTAGGGTTAATTAGGTGATTAATTGAGCGTTCAATACAAAAAAAAATTATTTTAATAGCAATACATAAAATGATAGTTTTGAATTACGTCGGGTGAGGGCGAAATTCGTGATATTGATCCAGTCATTAATTTTTACGATGCTTTGCCCATTGGCATGGTGAAATGAGTTGATACAAGTTTCAATTGGTTCCTTCACATGTTGTAGCATCGCGCAATTAAATCCAAGCAATTCGGGGTTCTGTTTAATTTATTTTGATTTACGTATAAGCAGTTGCTAAGTGTATTTTTTAGATTTTTTAAACTTTTGCGAGGCGGCCCCAAAAAAATTTTGTGCTTAGGGGCCCCTCAATATCTAAATCGGGCCCTGCGTGCGCCCATTTTAATCAACTTCGTGTTGTTTGAGCTCGTCAAGTCAAAGCATATTATTAGATTAACCCATTCTTTTCCTCGTTGCACCACTTGAGTCCACAAAGGGAAAATAAAATATGGCCCGCGGCCCGCGATTCAGGTGTGACCAGTGGAGGAAGTACTTGAACGAGACGGACACAATAAACTTTTAGTTTCTAGCCCTTCGGTAGATAATGAGTTTGTGAATTATTTTTTTGTTTCTTTTCCCCTCGTGCATATCCACCCGATTTTTTTTGCCCGCGGTGGTGACGTGATGACCATTTCATTACAGCCAAAGGGGGTGAACTAATGGCGCGCGCGCTGACGAACACGGCTGAGATATTCTTTTAATGAATGGCGAATTGGCCTCGCGCTCCCAACCCCATCGATCGGGCGCGTGTGTGGCGGCAGATTAGAACCGTCGCCGCCTCTGATAGGTTCCCCATTTGCCTCCGAGGGATCTAAGCCGAAGGATGCACGTGGGAATCGAATCCGAAAAACCAGATGACACACGCAGTTGACTGGATGAGATTTGTGTTAATCAAATATGAAGACTTCGTGAGGTTTTAGTTTTGATTTTTTTAAGGAAAGCAATGGCATAGAAAGAGCCGGCTGGAGGTTTTGCGGGGTCTCGGGAAAAAGTTATTAGTAGGGGCTCGATCTTGGGCCCAAAAATGACGTCCGAGATGGCCGTGGGTGTGTGTGTAAGTAGTGTGACACTTAGCGTGGTCATGGCTCCGTAAGTTGAATACTTGTGTGGGATTTAGGCCATGAAAGTTGCAATCTGTGGGACAAGTTTCTTAAGTATCCCATGTAACTTTGGGATCGTTTTAAAATCTTGGATTTCCGAGATGAGATCAAAAGGTTCTGAGACGAGATCTCGTACGAGACCGAGGAAAAAAACGAGATTTTTGGATTTATTTTGGAAAATTTGAAAAAAAATTTGAGAAAATTTGTGAAGACTTCAAAAAATTCGAGAAAACTTTCTCCTAATGGAATCTCGTTTTACCGAGATTTCGAGACTCAAATGGACCGAGATGTACAAGACCGAGATTCCGAGACGAGCGAGATCTGGAAGTATTTGTGGCTGCAGTGTTTGTCCAATCATCGGGTTACCATTACTGTAAGGAAGAATTGGTAAAAAAAATTTTAGCTTTTTACTTCGAAAAATCCTCGATGTGCACCTTGTATAGCGCGGCCACTGCTGTTAGTGAGGTGGTTATGTCAGGGCCAGACATAAATATGGGACTTTAATCCTAGAAATACCGACCGGAAAAAAATTCCTTTATCACCCAATCCGGATCAAAATGTTTCAAAAAATGTAAGGAAATGATTCTACTCTTTGACTAATTCATTATTATGTTGACATTTAACCAATTTATTATTTATCGAAAGAGTATGACACAAATAATTGAGATTGAAATTTTTTACCATTTATTATTTACATTGCCGCCAGCTCTAAATCTTTCTGTACTAATACAGAACAAAGTTGACAGTACGCTAATTATCCACTTGGAGTTTTTTGTTTCTTCCTTGCTCTGGACTTTGGAGCTTGGGCCGAGTTAGGCCCGGCTCTGTTAATAATTCAGTGGTAAGTTCGAGGTGAAAACTTGTGTTTTGGAGACAAGTTCGTAATTCGAAACACGTGAGTTTTTTGCTGCAGTCTCGTTTCTGCGCCAACGGTGACACTTTAAGGAATGCATTTTTCATAAGTCACTCATGTTTTGGATAAGTTGGCTATAAAAATTTGAGTAGGTTCAACTGGCTGTATTATTTGATAACCGGGAGCAACAGCCGTAACTAGGATTTTTTGAAGGGTAAAGCAGAGAATTTTTTGCCATATCTTCCTTAAAAGTAATGAAACATGGTAACCATGAGAGAAAAAATATTTTTTAACGGAAATTTGGGTGTCGGATCGTTCCAAGCCCCACCCCTTGCAAATTACTAGTTATTTCAGCAATGTGAAGAATTATTAAAAGAAATGAAATGAGTACATGGACTGATTAAATGAATTTTTAGTAATAAGGGTGTGGGGGGGGGGGGGGTGGACAAAGTAATTTGAACGACCTCGTCTATTGGCCTAAATTAGGTCCATAACTCTATTTTGGCTGTTGGGCAATTTGATCCTTCTGTAAAACGAGAAGCTCTAAAGTGATGAATGTCCACCAATTGGGTCATCATACAGTGTCTCCTTTCAATTTCATTCTGTAAAATTGTTGTATTTGAGGCAGATACTGGAAGAAATTTTTTAATATGATTATTATAATTACATTTTGTTCTTTTTTAAATCTTTTTTTAATGTTAGGCATGCAGCATTTATTAAATTGCACTCTTTCAAATGGGTACAATGATGTGACCAGTGGTCGGTTTTGCGAAGAAATGGGTCGATGTTGCTCTTGTTAAACGAGTTTCTGATGGCGTTCTTTTCCTTTTCCATAAAGGAATTAATTTGTTTTTATTTTTTTGGTTTTATAATCAAGGAAATTCTAAATGAAAGGAAATAAAGGCTAATGGTTTCAGAGGCGCATCGTCTTATGGCTCCAGATTTAGTTTTGTAACCAAACACAGTCGAAAGTCCAATAAGGAAACGGAATCGGCGAAACGTCCAAAATATATCTCAGTTATTTTTATCATAAAAAATTGGTTAAATTTCAACATAATAGTGAAATAGTCAAAGAATAGATTCATTTTCATAGATTCTTGGACAAACGTTTTGGTTGGGGTGAAAAATGACTCCAGTTGGGTTAGAAAGAGATTTTTTAAAGTTGGTACTGCAAGTGTTAAGCATCAATGGGCTTAGCCATTACTTGAATGAGTGACCTACTGGAAATCACAGTAGTTTCTCATCCTAAGGTTCCATATCTATGGCAAGGACATCTGCCACCCATCTCAAACTTTGTTATCAGTACATCCCCCAGTTCTAACTGAATATGTAGACCTGGTCTTCAAGAAAGTCGTACTCAATATTCCTTCATTCCCTAACACTCCAAACAGGGATTGTGGGAGCTTGGACATGTTTAAGTGCTGGGAAAACACTAATAGAAATATCCATATGAACAGGGAGACAACCAAGCAAATAAACCAAAAAATAAAACTCACTAAAGGATTCATAAAAGGGAAGGAAGATTCTCTATTTCCATCATATGTTTGTGACAAATGGATCTTGCCAAGACTTGAAACTAATAACTGCAGAATGATGTATAGTAGGGTTTAGAACTTGATCTTTTTTTTCTCTCTTTGGCTTGTTTTCCTGAATTCGATACCTATACATCTTTTTTTTTAAAAAAAAGCTTAGTCTCGCGCAAGGAGAGTGGTCTTTTGTGCCCTAGACGTGCCCAAGGAGCAAACGGTGTAGAGTGCGTAAAAAATGCATGTCGGACGTAATAGGGCTCGTGATTTATGTTGTAGAATGCATTTTGGGTAAAATAGTGACGTGTATACCTCAGCAACACATTATTACAAGAACTTGTTTCATTTGAAACACAATAAAATAAATAGAAATAAATGCTTACTTAAACATCATTAGGAGATTAGTTCTGCAATTTAGGAGGAGAAAATAATAATAAGCTCTTAAAAACTAGTAATTATCTAGAGTAATCATCCGACTTGGGTGCCTAAGGGCCCGTGACATCAAGGGGCCCCAAGAGGGGCGGAATATATATAATTCTGATCTGGCCGGAGGTTTTGCGGGGCCTCGGGAAAAAGTTATTAGTGGAGCCCCAAAATATTTGCAAATATTTGCAGTATGGGACCCCTCTGAGCACGGGGCCTCGGTCTGAGACTCGAAAAACCAACCTCTGAGCCAGCTTTAAATAGACCAGTGTTTCTCAAACTTTTGGAGCTGCAGAGCCCTCCAAAAGCATACGAATTTTTACGGAGCCCCTAATCATTGTGAGCGGAGCCCCTAATCCTATTTTTACATAGTACTTGTATGTCTTTGAGGTATCTTGCGGAGCCCCTTGAGGTGTCTCGCGGAGGGCTCCGCGGAGCACATTTGGAGCACAGTTTGAGAAACGCTGAAATAGACAGTGGCGTAGCAAAAAGTCAATGGGCGAGATATAGTCACTATTTTCATCCTCCGTGGCTCTCAATTGCTACGTCGCTGTGTGTACAGTTTGCGCCCGGTATCTTGATGCTAAATTCGAACTGCGAATCTCATTCTCCGCAGACGATTTTCGAATTCCAGTTCATATTTAGCAGGATTAAGCTTAATATTCGGCCAAATAATGCTAAACAAGCGAAAGAAAGCAACAATATTTCAGTACCATGTTATAAATTACTGGTATATTGTTATTTATTTACATTGTTTTGCATTTTTAGGCCTAATATTAGGCTAAATTGGGACTGGAATTAGAAAATCGAATGGGATGTGCAGTTCGAATTTAGCATCAAGATACTGGGCGCGAACTATAGAAATGTACTTTTTTTTACATTTCGCATACGGGCTGAAAATCAATCTAAACTGATCGTTGGTTCAAGGATCTGAAATTGATTTATCGTTCACCTGCAGTTCTCGAGATGAAAATGTTATCTATCTCTCGTGAGTGGTCCAAGGTGTTTTGTAAGGTCGTTTAAGCCTATAATTTTGTGTGATGTAAAATGGTTTTTATACCCGTCTTCCTGCTTGTGGGGTGATCAAATCTGCACTTAGTGCGAACAGGTGATTGCGATTTATTTTGTCTTGGGGTTTTACACGAGGAGTTATTGGAGAGCCCCTCGTCCGTGTAACGATTAGGAGGAATGACAGGTGAGCAGCACAGCCAACCTTGTGGCGTTTCCGCAGTCGAAGCTCTTTTTTAACACCTGCACAATGAAAGATTGTGACAGCTTTACACTTTTCGACGACAGAGTTTGTTGTTGTTGAGCAGAAGATAGGATTATACGTGTTTAGATTGCGCTGAATGGGTGGATTTTGGTGCGTTCCATTGGGACTTGAAAGGATTGAAAGTTATTGAATGTGACGGTGGGTAAGTGAAGTGGAATATGAAGGAATTATGGTAGATACTGCAAGTTTGGTGTGTGAAAAGAAAATAATTCGTCACCAGGTTTAGCATTTACCTTATCTTGTTCTTGGATGTTAGATTGTGCATTCAAGATATTTTCTTGCTTTTATAATTATTATTGTGTTTTGAGTTGTGTTTCAGGTGGGTGATTTTGTCCCAACGCATTTTCAAGAGGGTTGATTTAATTATAGGTGACTTGGTTGGGCATAGGCACAACATTTAAACAACAAAACTTGTTTAACTGCAATTTTAAACAGCTTTTCGAATGCTACTACACTCATTTAAACTAGATGAATTTTTTTAAACCAGTCTAATGTCAAATTTTACATGTTAAATTAGCTTATGGTTTCGTTTAGATTGGTGTTAAATAAGATCTTAATCAGGTTTTATCCGTGTCGTTTTTAGAAACGTTCGTGTGGTTTTTAGCATTTTAGCATCGTTTTTACAGTTTGTGCTCTGCTTTGCATCCGTCTTTTCCATGGCAACATTTGAACAAACAACAGACACTAGGCTCATTCATAAAGTCATTTAAATTGGTTTAAATTTTTCAAACTATATAATTTAGACTGGAAACTAGAAAATAATGCAACTACACATCTCAATGTTAAAGAGGAATTCTATGAGGAAAAAAATGTTTGTTCCATTCATATTCTCAACACACAACCACCCAATTACAGTTAAACCAAAATAGTTTTTTAAATGGCTTGGGTTTTGTGAAAACAGCCATATGGTCTTAGAATCTTTCACGGACTGCAAAACTAAATTTCCTGTGAAAATAGTAGGTGCGTTCATAAAGTAATTTAAACCTGTTTAAATTTTTTAAATAAGTCTAAATGACTTTATGAATGCGCCTAGTTTTATGAATTGGAGGTGTATTTAAGATAACTTACACCAAAGCTTAACAAAAACTAGGATTAGCAAGTTAAATTTAATCACAAGAGAATTTCATGCGAAAAGAATGATGTGCAGCAAAGCTCTAGAGACGAATGTCCGTCCACATTTGCTATTTTTGTCATGAAGTTTCTTTCTCTCTTCTATTGGGATTTCGTATTCCTTCTTGGTACAGACTTTAAAATTTATTTTTTTCATGGCTTCTTTATTGGGTAGTCTCATGTGACTGTTCTTTTAGCTTTCACACAACCACATGGCTACCCATTCACATCTTAAAGACATCACTGGGAAATGTGGACATTTCTGCACATTTGATGCAAAGGGAATAGCTCCTTTAGAATGCTTCTGTTAAGCAGCATTGAATCTGGTCAGTACTTGGATGAGGTTAGACTATCACTTCTCAGACAGAACATTTCATGAACTCTGGGGTACGGTTTACATCATACTCACTAGAGAGTTTTCTGTATGTTTTGATTAATAATGTTTTCCACACGACATTATGACCTCCAAAAGTGGATTGCCTATCTTTGGCAGGGCAGCCATATAAGGAACGTCCTTTTAGAAGGCTTTTGATGGGAGGCGGTCCATTAAATCGACATTGTTTTAAGAAAACCTAGCCAGAGGTGGGTGGTGTACTTGTCATAGCAACACTATCGTAAACCCAACAAAGATGAGGTAATTTAATTAAGTACACTGACAAGACACATTGCTGCCTAATGTAACTTCTGTGTTCAAATGGGAACGGGCGGTCCTGCGCCCTGAACAATAATTAATCACCTATTTCTTACCAAGGTGGACTTTTCACCTTGTTATTTGTCATCCATCAAGGAAAATTGATTGCAAAACATAAACTTAATAAAATCAATACAGAATGGGAGATCCAGCGACATCTTGGGACAAACAAAAGAGTTTGTCCATTGGAAATCAATGCGACCGATAGCAGATTTTTTTTTATTGCCAACCTGAAACAAGAAATTTCTTTTCTCAGCTCAAAAGCTCTTGGGAAAAAAAATTGGAGGAAAAAAATTGGAAAAAAAAAAAAAAAAAACATGGGGATGGATCCTGTTATTTGTAGGTAGGGAAAAGGAAATCAAGGCAAAAGGGACTCTGCCCATCCGTTTTACGACTTGCAAGAATGTGGAGTGTGGGACCTGTCGGCGCTGTCAACACACTCATCGTCCGCGATGGTGTAAGCTGAGTGGGCGTCTCCATCCAGTCGCTTAGCGACCATGACGGATGGCCTTTTCTCCGCCTTTCCTCCGCAGGCGAATGGCCCAAAGAGGAACGCGTGAGTGCCACGAATATCGGAGGGGAGTTGGTGTTTTATTCTATTTTATTTGTGTGTTTTTACGTTTTATTAGACCAGTAAATACACACGAGGAAAAAAGCCTTGCTCGCGTGACATGCGAATTGAATTTGTTGTGATGCTCGCGGTTTCTTTCTTTTTCTATTTCATTGATTAGTAATTGACTTTTGTTGTGTTTGCACGGTGGGAGGGAGAAAAAATAATGGAGGTTTTAATTTTTTTTTTAAAGGTAAAATGAAGTAGAATTGAGATTGGTTTGGGTTCCGCGTTGCGTTTTGGTGTTAAATGTGTGGAAAATGAAAAGAAATGATGCAGTTGACATGTGTTATAGAGGTGATGCGATCATTGATCGTGTGCCGAGATGAGGCTGTTTGTGCACGATAAAAAGGCGGGGTTGGTTTGTATTTGTGGGTTATATATGCAATCAGCGAAGTGCAATGGTTTATACTATATATTCTAAAGGGTTTTTTTTTTGGCATAAATTTGAATATTTTGTGTTTAATTTTATTGGGAAAACTGGTTCGTGGGCTTGAAGTGGGAAAAGGTGTTGAGATATTCTTGGAAATTAAAGATTGGTTTGAATTTCATGGAAATTTTTGTTTAGTTTTGATGTTGTGTCGAGTGGGACGTTCGTAGTTATGGATTTTGTAGTTGTAATTACTGTTGTGTGGCTAAAAGTTGTTTTTTAAGTTGTTGAAATGATTGAATACGTGTTTTTTTTTATTGTTATCATTTTTTTTTTTTTGTTTAGGGCCTCCTGTGCACCCGCATTCGCCACTATGCACCGCTCCACTAAGATCAAGATCACCGATCTGAATGCGCATTTGGTGTGCTATCTGTGCGGAGGATATTACATTGATGCCACCACCATCATCGAGTGTCTACACTCGTGTAAGTATACACATTAGACTCCAAAAAAGAGTTGATTTGTTGATTTGTTTGATTAGTCAAAATTGCGTGTAAATGGTCAGTTTTTCCGACGATAAATCGATAATAAATATGGTATTTTACATGCCAAGTAAATTTAAAATTTCAAGTGTAAATTTCGTATTTATACACGAGTTCTACGTGTAAATTCAACTATTATACCGAGAAAAAAAATCGATTTTTTTTTTTTTTAATTTTTTTTTTTTAATTAATTAATTAATTTTTTTTTTAGAAATTGCAATAATTGGTTTCCATTTTGGACGGGATTGTTGTTGCATCCATAGTTACATTTTAAAATAGTTAACACTTGTTTTTTTAATTTTTTTAATCTTATAAACCAGTTTGCAAGACGTGCATCGTGAGATATCTTCAAACCAACAAATATTGTCCAGTATGCGAGGTGCAGGTGCACAAAACAAGGCCCTTGCTCAATATCAGGTAAATATAATTATTTTTTTTAAAAACTGTTACATTAAATTTATCATTCATGTTTAATAATAATAAAATAAAAAAAAGTAATTGGAGACTCGTTTGAAATTTTTTCTTTGCACGTCGTCGCAGCATGACGTCGACAGTGACTAATTGCTTCCTTTCGGTCATTGGTTTGCCCGATAATTTGTAGCAATAATATTCTTTTTTTTTCCCATCCTAATAGAGCGGACAAAACATTACAAGATATAGTGTACAAACTCGTGCCAGGTCTTTTCAAAGGTATAATAAATTTTATCTGCCCCATCAAAAAATTAAAAAAAAATAAATGGACATAAATTTTAACTTTGATTTTTTTAACACCTTAATCGCAGCTGAAATGAAGAGGCGGCGACAATTTTATGCGGAACATCCTCAAGTCGGTTAGTGCATAAAATTTTTTCTTTCTATTTTTATTTTTTTTACGAGTGTAAGATTTTTATGATGGTAAGAGATCCAGGAAGAGAAACAGCTTGAAAAATGGATGCACATAGAGGTTTTTTTTTAATATCTTTATTTCTTGAAAGCAGACAAGGAAAAACGTGTCGTAAATGAAAAGTTACGTTATTGTACGAGTCAAAACGGTGTCACAAAGTCACAAATGATACGCATAAACTCTGCGCAAGGTTAAATTAGAAAATTAACCCCAAAATGTGAAAATAGTTGAAATAGCGGGAACGGCAGAAAGTGAAATTTTCAGTTTTTAAAGTAGGCACATTCATAAAGTCATTTAAACTAAATGTAAGATTTTGCATGTTAAATTTGACATTTAGACTGATTTAAAATATCTCTTAAGTTTAAATGGGGTGTCAATAATATAAAGCCGAAAAGAAATGTTTATTTTTTAATGGGAAATCGGGTTTGAATGTATGCAGTGACCTCAAATGATGGTTTTGTTGTCAGTTTTTCAAATCTTTGACCCCATTTCAAGTATATATTTAAAAATTAGATGTGGAAACTTCACTCTCTTGTTGATGTTTAATTTAGTCGGGACATTCTGCGGAATTTCCCATTAAAAAAAGAAAGAATAAAAAAAAAAGTTTGGGAAATGGACATTTGCAGGCGAGTGTGGCCCGATAAAGTCTGAATAATAAATAGAGGGATAGGGTTCCTATGGGAGCATCAAGTGCCACATAATCCGAGCGACTTTGTCCTATATCGATTGATTCACGACCGAGAGGTGCGCGCAGGCGTTTGCACTTTCCACTGTAGGGTCTACCACCCCTTTCATCCGAATAATTCGAATGGGGGCCAGACCTGACTTTATTGTCACTTTATATGATACGACTTTGTTTCGGCGGTTCGATTCGGGGTGCTGCGCGGGGAAGCGATAAATGGAAATTTTTCTGGCGGAATAAAATAAAATCATTCCAACTAAACTTCATTTTTTAACAATATTTTAAAAGCAAACTGCTGGTTTTAAATATACCAAATTACGAGTGTAGGAAAAAAAATGGCGGTTGATTTAGTTTGCTTTCAGTCGCACAACATTTAAACAGCAAAACATGTTTAACTGCAATTTTAAACTGACTTTTCGAATGCAATTAGTCTCTTCAAGCTGCAAAACAAGTTAAACTGCAGTTTTCAGCACGCTTTTTTATGCGTGCGAATATTTCTTATTTAAAAAAACCTTCGAACAAATTTAGTTGTTTAAATCGATGTCTAAAATATACGATTCTAGACTGGTTTAAAGGCGATATACAATACTGTAAGATATAGCGATACTGAGTGCTTGTGTGTATACCCTTCTATTAGCAGAATTAGCGGCGTATTGTTCCAGAATTGGCCATGAACTCAATTAATTAATTGATTTGTTTACAGACACGAGCTCTTCTCTGAATTCACACGAGGATCGCGGCGAGGTGGAAGATCACAGATTCTTTTACACAGCTGAAGAAAGCATCAGCCTGTCACTCGAGTACGCTGAAAAGTAAGTCACGTGATCCATTATGTACTTAACCCATCAATAATTCCTCCAAACTGAAGAGAAAAGAAAAGAGGTTAATGGAAGAAGTGCATGTCTAAACCGCCGTCTTGTGTCCACACTTTAATCAGGGCACCGGATCTGCTCCTTGCCTCGTGCTCGACACTGTTTACTCGAGGGATTAAGGAGCTTCTCGAGGGTCCTTTACCATCTGTTGCCAGAAGTTGGCCAAATCCAATCACGCACTAAACATTTCAATGCAATCAACACTTGAAAAATATGTTATCAAAGCTTTTCTAAACACCAACGCGTGCGTTGCAGACGTGAGTCGAGTCCTAAGTACGGAGCGCGTGACCTGCCACAGATAAACGCGGAGATTTGTCGACACCCACCCACAAACACACACCCCCGCACCTTGACTGGAGTCCGAAGCAGGTCGATACGTGTAAAACAAACGAGTTTTCTTGGAATGGAATAAAAGTTGGGACGAATGACCCGGGGTTGCTGGGAGGGTCCTCCAAGTCTCAGGTGGCAATTGCGTGACGTGTGTGGGGGTGGGGGAGGGGCCAGCACCCTCGTGATTGACACGAGGGGGGGAAAGAGAAGGGGAAAGCGAGTCTATTCAATCGGCCATTGGATGCAGTAGGCAGACCCCAGTGGGGGCAAGGGGAAGGGGACTTGATCAGGAGGGGAAGGGAAGAAAACAGGGTGGGGGAGCCAGGACAAACGCGCACACGCTTTATTAGCGTGGTCTGAAGCAATAATCCGAAGAGGGAGGGGTGGGAGGGTGTCGATTCGTATGTGGACTGTGAAACTCGTTATAAAACCCTCGAGAGAGAGAAGGGGGGGGGAGAGGGGATCGCAAATGATGACACCACGCCCACACTGTAAAGAGGAGCCTACTTAGTGAAATTACAAGTTTTGGTTTCGGAAATGGGAAATGTCACGTTTTTGTGTGTGCTGGTTGGAAATTTTTTTTTTTTTTTGGTTGTGGAAAAGGGTTTTGGTTGACCAAGGTCAGTCGATTGTGGAGTAGCCGCAGAAGAACGTGAGGTGGGTTGTAAATGTGTAAGTGGATGGAGTCGGCTCGCTGGGCGATGGGATGAGTTAATGTTATTAGTGAACTGCTTAAGTGAGTTAAGGGGAGCACGAGGCGGTCGGTTGTTTGACATTGTTTGCGCGTTGCGCGGCTTAATGAAAATTTGGTTTTTGAATTGGAAGTAATTTTTTTTGGATGTAGGGCTAGTTTAGTTTTAAATTTTGTTTTTCACTGGAGGGTGGAAAACCAAGGATTTGAGCAATCGGATGCAGCGGTAACAATAACAATCGCATGTGGCGCAGCCACTGAAAAAACACTAGTCGCGTTCATTAAGTCATTTAAACTGGTTTGGATTTTTAAAAGTTTAAAATCTTGAAATTTAACATGTAAAATCTTACATTTAGACTGGTTTGAAAAATTGAAACGAGTTTAAATGACTTTCCGATTTCGTCTGTGTGATTTCGGCACAGTCGCTTACTTTGCCCCTTTGATTTTATGGTTAAAATTGATTTTTAGAACCATTTTGAGGGATTTCTTTTCATTTATTTTTTTAAAATAAGAAAGAGGAAAAAGAATGTGACCTATATAGCGGTTAATTTGATTTGGCCTTATTTTTCATCTGTTGGGCGGGGCAACATGAGATGGCACGTGCAGATGTTGAACCCCGCCTTGTACAACCAACATTCCATCAGCAGGAGTTGTATAATGGGCAAAAAATAACTAGATGTGCGGGTTAAGTTATGAAGATGATAATTTATCAAAGGGAAGTTGAATTTTTAAATCGGCGAGTTTTAAGGAATAACTTTTTTTTTAAAAAAATCTGAAAAATTCAGCAATGTCAAGAGTTTATCAGGAGGTTTTTGCAATTCTAACTAGTTGTATTAATTGCGGAGGTGGGCCCCTCATCGTGCGGTTAACAAGATGGAAAGATAGTGTGGTGAACCACAGTCGAGTGGGCGGCAAGATTCCCCTTACACGCTGCGGTTTGTCGAAAATGCATGGAATGCAAAAATGAATAGTGATCATCTGCAGCTGTGCTCCCAACAGTTTTTTTTTATATTTTTTTTACATGATAAACAGTATATCTAATTATTTTATCATCTCATTATTTAGTTATCAGTAATTGCTATCAAAATTGCTAAATTATTTGTAGATTTTTAAATAAATTTTGTTTTTGTGTTAATTTGTCTAGTGGGCGTATTCCCTCATCCGAACCCACATCCGAGACGGCAGTCGAGGAAGTTAATGATGATGAATCATCACCAAGGAAACGTTTTCTCAGGTGTCCTGCAGCGGTCACTGTTGCTCACCTGAAGAAACTCATTCGAATGAAATATTCGCTTTCCGATGACTTTCTCATTGATGTATTTTATAATAACGACTGTCTGTGCGACGACTACACGCTTATGGATGTCGCGTATATATTCGCATGGAGGCGGGTAAGTCGCAAAGAAAATCACAAATTAAAATCCAAAATTAAAAATTAAAAATAACTCTTTCACTCCATAATGAAATTTTTAATTTTTTCTTTTTAAATTTGAAGAACGGTCCTATGCGATTCATGTACCGCATTCTAAAACGGAAACCCCGATCCGCGAAACGCTTAAAAACATCGCACGAACCCGCGGTAAGTGCGCCGCCACTTATCCAGATAACGAGCGACGAAAAGGGCAAACAACAAGAGCCGGCGCCGCCAAACACGAGCGCTCCACCTCCCGTGCAGAACGGACACGACGAGGAGGACGAGGGGAAGGCGACCGCCGCCAAAACGGCCCCCGAGCCACGCCCAATTCCTCCGCCACCCCCGCTCACGAATGGAATGGCCGAGGCGGACGCGGCCGAGACTCCCGCGTTGGAGGCCAGCGAACCCGAGCCGGCGCGCGCGCAGCCTTCGCCAGTCGATCCGCCGACGTCGGACGCTGCGTGCACTTCGCGAAACGCGTCCAACTCGCAGCCCAGCGACAAGAAAGAATCGACCGCGCCGAGCCAGCCTCACAAGACCGACCCCCCGAGCGCTCCGGCCAAGGACAAGGACGCCGAGAAGAAGGCCGCGGCCCCGGACGACACCGCCGCGTCCACTTCGGAGGAGAAGAAAAAGAATGCCGACGCGTCCGAAGACGAGCCGCGAAGGGACGATTTCGGCGCGTTGGATCTGAGCAAATCCTCTTCGAGGCACCCGTCACGCTCGAGCAGCACGAGCTCCCGCAGCAGCCCCGCCGTCCCCAACGACACCCCAACACCTCCGCCCATGTCCGCGCTTTCGCCGCCGCGTTTGCCGCCCACTCCCAGTCCTCCGGCGCCCGTTCCGGCGGCGCCCCCGTCCCCGGTCCTCTCTCGACCCGCTCCCCCACCACCGCCCCCACACCCGCACCCGCCCCCGCCGCCCCCTCACACGCAGCCGCTGCAGGTGCGCGTGCGGGCGCCAGTGTCCACGCCGCCGCCGCACAGCGCGAGCGTGACGCCGTCTCAACGCGGTTTACCCGCCGTCGTGCCACAGAGACCTGTGGCACCCCTGCGGTTACAGCAGGCCAACTTGTCCGGCACTCGACTCATACCTGCCGGACATCGTTCGACGCAGACGCCGACGTCAGGGGCCCGCTTGAACCAGGTGATCTCCGGACTGCGCGGCTCCCAGCAGCAGCAACAGCAGAAACAGCAGAAGCAGCAAATGCAGACGCAGACACCGCCGCCACAGCCGCAGCAGACGCCGCAGCAGCAAAACACACCCACCTCGTCGACCGGAAGTGGGTCGGGGGTCGTCCAGAATCGACCGCGACTCACGCTCACCATTCCGCGGCCGTTCATGAGGCATAATATGAACTTTTCGACCGGGAATCAGAGGGGCAGCGGTCACCATCATCACACTTCGTCGACTTCTTCCACGGCCGCGTCGACGCAGCAGAATTCGTCGCACCACCATCACCATCATCATCACCATCATCACTCGCAGCATCCGCCACACATCCCCATTTCGCGCGGGCTGCCGTCGCGGCCCCAGCACGCGCAACCGGTCGCCAAGAAGTCGGCGAGCGAGCACTTGGTGTGTCACAGAGGGGACTCGACGACGAGTAAACATCTGTTGCATAATGGGGAGAAGACGGCCGAAGTGGCGCAAGCCAATTGAGGTCACTACTCGTGTGTCTCGTGTTTTGGATACCATTTTGGAAATGCGCCGCCATTTTGGATTACGTTGCGTGATGTGTTTGTTGTTTGTTTGTGGTTGATAGTGAGGAATTTGTGTGATTTGTGATCGACATGTTTGGATTTACCACACACCTGTTTGGATTAGCAGTTTTTATTTTTGGTTTTTTAATTTTTAATTTTTAAAATGGGGGAATATATATCTGCGAAAATGATCACTAGAGGGAGAATGCATTTTGCCTTTGAATCTGTGAGTCATTGGAGATTTTAGGGGGTTTGGATGGGGCTGTACAGAGGTGATGATGGGATGTGGGGAATTTTTAATTTATTATTATTATTATTATTTTTATTTTTTTTTTAATTTGAAAAAGGAAAAGGAAAACATGATGTTTAATTATGAGGAAAATTAAAAATTTAAAAAAATTAAAGAAAAAAAAAAACTTGGAAAGGTTTGAGCTATGCATACACATTAGGTTAATTAGTATTTTTAATTTTTGTTATTAATTTTACAAAGGGAAATGGGATTAATAATTAAGTCGAAGGGATTATTTGTCTTAAAATGGATGCACCAGATGGAGTTTCAATAGGCCTAACATGGCGTGAGGTTTTGCACCAAATGCGTCGGATTTCTTTTTGATTGATTTGTTTAACCGGTTTAGGTGTAAACAGTGATATGTGCGAGGGATTTAAAATCTAATTCAACGTCTGTTTGCTCTTTAATTCCGTGTAAAATACCAATAACACGTTTTTTTTTTGTGTTCGTTTTTTAAAATTTTTTATTTTTATTTTTATTTAATCGAGCGTGGCGGTAACTAAGCAACAGACGGTAAAGATTTCAAGTATAATACAGGGTTTACGAGATTCGAAGACCGGTGAAAAATGGTGCTTATCAACAAAAATATCAATATTCATTAAAATTAAAAAATTTTAAATCTAATCTGGAGCGCCACGATTTTAACGTTCCCCTAGTGATGATATCGAGAATTAAATTAAACGTTACAAAATGAATTGACACTTCCATAGCTACGCAGCCATAGAGAGAATCATTTTCGTATTATATTAAACGTAAATATGTTCAGAAACATGTTCCGAGCTTTTGTTACACTTCACGCAATAATTGCACAGGCCTTCTTCTATCTTCGGGGTCATGACCGCGTTATTTTTAACGACAAAAATACCAAACATCAAAAACCAAAAAAGCCCAACTTTCGCTCCTCGCCATTGGAATGTTAATTTGCCATGTTTGACCACAGATATCTCGGTAAATATTGTCGCCCCAATCGATTCTATTTTTTTCCCGACTCAGAACACTGAGATCTATAAGAATGTGACTCGTTAGATCCATATTCTTAACACATTCCCAATTTGTTCGTCCAGAAAGTGTCGAGGAAGTCGTCGCTGACTCTGCTCTCATCCCATCCCATCCCATTTGCGCAAAGTGCTATTTGGCGCAGCTGTTGTCGCTAATCCAAGCCACGTCTGCCAACGTCCTCTTTATTCCCCAGTTGCGAGGGATTTAGGCTTATTCGGTCACCGCAGTGGTGGCGTCGCACGGTGGTTTGAGTAAGGACACCCGAGTGCAGGCATCAGCTGCGCGTGTGGGGGTCATCAGGCGGGAGATAATGCCACATGGACCAGTCGACTATAACGGGCCTTTTTCTGCTAGGGGGATCTAGGTAGGGGGTTTGCAGCTTGCAAATTATTCAGCCGTACACATTTAAGCTTTTAAAACACCTTTTTACTTAAAAAAGAATTATTTATTTAATATTTTAAAAATGTATTAATATTTTGTTTGGCGTTAGTGTCTTCACATGATGGATTACAATGGCATTTGAGTCTCATCAGCCCTCGACAGAAACTTGGACTCAAATGTCTATAATTCCCGCGGGTAATGATAGCTTTAAGTAGGTAGTTGTAGGGAAGCGCCATGCACTCACCTTAGATCCAGTGAGTCATAAGTCACAGTTCAGTAACTAAGGCTGAGCATTTTGTTGTTTTGTAAACAACTTGGTGCCATGGGTGGATGTATAGGTTTTCGAAGTTCTCACAGGAAAAAAAATTAATAGTCTGAATAAAAATTTGAAACAAAATTTATTTTGGAATACATTTTTCAAATAGGGGCTCAGAAGGGGTCCCATAAATCGTAATTTGGAATCAATGGAAAAAGACCAGAGGGATGTGTTTCTCTCGACATATTATTTACTCGGAAAACTGACCGAAACAACACATCCGTTGCTATTGACTACGACAGCGGTTCTCAAACTTTTTTTGCCACGGCACCCTTGTCGGGCTACAAAAATTTCACGGCATAGCTATCCTTAATGCTTACGAAAAGAAGAAAAAAACAGTGCAAATTTAATGCTCAGTTGTCTTTAATGCGATGAATGAAATTTTTCATGTGCGCGGGGAAAGTCACCATAGAACTTACATAGAAGTGCGTTAAGGAAATACCTGTGCTATGCCATTTTCTTGATTATTGCCGAATAGGCCGAATAAAAAGAGGCGGTGGGCCGGATTTGGCCTGTGGGCTGAAGTTTGCCGACCCCTGGTCTACATCCTATCGTTCTTCTGGTTACAAGTTAATTTCATCATCAATTACACAACCAAACAAACTTTTTAGCATTGTTGCAACATGTATCTCATCACACATTAGGAATGAGAAGGAATAGGGACATTTATGAACTAAGAGATGGAGGATGTGACAGTTGGTGAGAAAAATTGAAATTCATATGGGAGAAAAAGATTTTGAGATGTCGGTTTCAAGTCCCCCTTGTGTGAGTGAGTAAGCCCTAGCAGGGAAAGGCCTGTCCTTGAGGATCAACCTCCGGTTTTCTCTCTCTCTGTGTCTCTCTCGCCATTTCTATCTACCTACCTCCCTTCCCCCTCGTGTCGACTGTTCTGGTTCGTGATAAAGGGATGTCGAGGGGCAGAGAGGCGTCTACAAATATACGAGCCGGTTTTTATTTTTATTTGTTTCTTTCTTTCTTTCTTCGCTTCTGATATTTCGGGATGTCAAAAGAGCGAGTGATGTTGGGTAGGGGTAGGGGTAAGGGTAAGGGTGGCTGAATTGAACGGGGGGAGAAAATGGAATTATTTTTTTTTATGATTTGTGCGAGTCATCTGCAAGTGTCACTTTAAATTTGGAAAATTTTTCGCTTTTAATTGGCTGGATTTGAGAAAAAATTTCATAAGCTTTTTCCGTCTTTTTGATTGGAGTTTTTAAGAGGTTTTGTGTGTAAAAATTATTTTATTTTTTTATTCTGTGCTAACCGCAGGAGCGGATTTATAGGTTTTGGGAATAACAGCTGGAATTAGGGCCCCATGAGGCCGTTTGGGTCCCCAACTCCAAAACTAAAATTTCCTCATAAAAAAATTAAAAAAAAAAAAAATTTGGGCATTTTTTGGGCAAAAATCTGCCTGTAGGGGTCACGAAGAATTGATTATAAAGCTACAACATGTTATCAATCAAGAAGTAAACAAAAATCGAAATACACGAATCTAAATTAAGCCTAAACTGCCCAAATAAAATAAAAAAAACACATTTCTTTTAACTCTAAACTAATTCCATAATAAAAAAAATCGCCAATCAAATTCCAGTCACGGAAATTCAAATGAGGCTTCACCACCACACACACACTAACACAATTAATAATTTTTTTAAAATTTAATATTTCTTCCCTTCCCTTCATTACTGAATCGAGTAAAAGTTAAAACGTTGCGCACCCCCATCATTTCCATTTGCAATTTTTTATTTGCAGCATTTCCCCCTTCATCCCTTCCGGATGCTCATAAAAATTCATTTTTTTCCTCCGCACTCCTCTTTTCGTCTTCCTTTGACGTTGAATAGACGCCAATTTGATCCCTGGCGCTGAAACGAAGCCTGTTGTCGACTGATTCGTAATAAGGAGGCTCTCCCGTTTTAATTAAGTGACGGAGGGCCGAGGCGGAGGGAGGGATTGCTCGGCTGGCGCGCGTGTAGCCATCCGTGAACGAGCGAGGGGAGAGGTATTCCAGCTCGGAGGAAGGGGGAGGGTGAAGCAAACGCCGGCACCATCGATCTGTTGGACCGAGCTTTTTTTTCTCCGTCTCGACCAATAAGAAGCGAGAGTTCTGTGCGCGCGCTTTCTGATTGGTGCAACGACCCAATGCGCCACTGCGCCCGCGAGCACCGCGCTCGCTGCCTGAGTCGTTAAAAGTCCAAAGTTCCAAGTCCCAAACGATGGGAGAGTTGATTTTCGTGCTGGGAGAGTTTGAGGGGTTTTAGTTGGCGGTTTTGACGCTTGGCGCGTGCTTGGGAGAATGGCGAGGCAAGGGGGCATTATGGTAATTGATGTTTTTTTTTTTTTCGTTCTTGGTTCATGGGAAACGAGTGTTCACAGGTGAAACGGTCATTAAATGGCTTCCGCTTGGCCTTTTTTTCATTTAAACTTCTTTGAATTTTAAGCTCTGATTATTTTGTCATTGTCAAGAATGATTTTTTTTTTTGGGCAGCCATTTTGGTTGTAAAGACTAAAACATCACCTGGAATTTTATTTCTTAGGCCACACAATTGTATGCATTCCAAACGAATGTGTCATAAATATTTTTCCATTTTGTTTTGGAATTTTCTGGGGTCAAACTGCCTTTGGTTGGTAGAAAGAATGCTGGATAGTTTAGACAATAAAAATAATACTAATAAACGTTAATGGCAATGCAGTTTATCAGTTATGAGCTATGGAATTGTCAATGTGCAGTAGAACGCCGATTATCCAAATGCTGGTTATGCGAATGACCGATCATCCGACCAGTGGTGATCGTAATCCAGACTGACATAAGTGGTATCCGCATATCAGGCCGGAAGCAAAGAAAACTTGATGATTTTTTAAAATCTTTTTACGAATACACACAGTATGTTGTGTGCATGTAATAAAATACAGGAATGTATACCGTAAACATAGAAAACGATTATTTTATTTTCATTTTCGGTTTGCATAATCGGTGTTCTACTGTAATTTGAATGAGCAGCTGCAATCTGCTTTGCTGCAAATTCTCTAGAAAATGATTTATTTGGCCACTCCCGTAAGTTTTGTCTTAAAATTTATTTTAAATTTTTCCTTTTTTAAATGCTTTATTAGATGGGGGACTAATTCACTGATGATGTACGCAATGCTCCAAGTAAAAAATAAATAAATAAATAAATAAGTAAATAAATAAATGAAAATATTTAATATATATATATATATAATATACATATATACATAGAGGTCTTTGACTAAAACCATAAATTCTTGTTTCTGTACGAATTTTTTTGTATCAAACTTTGAAATATGAAGTTATGGAGTTGTAGAAATTTGCCACCAGGTAGCACGCCGTGAAAAAGGTTTTATTCAGTATACATACTTTACTGTTGTCGTCTTTGTCGTTGTATGTATAGGATGTTTGTACATGTGTTGTGTCTTGTATTTACTCACTTAAGTTCTTGCCTCGTGTAGTTTGTTGTTGATGTCACGTTTTAATCATTTGTTTGTTAATACTTGAAGAAAATGATTAAAAGCAGGAAAATTTACATCTTCTCCCACTTCTACAGTGATGTTGGTCTGTTTTTGTGTATGTACGGCGTACATTCCTCGAAGGAATTGCAAAAACTGGATAAAAACGGAACAAAAATATTTTCCATATTTGTTAATTTTTACTGTACAAATTTTTTGCATGCTTAACATCAATAATATCTCATTTAAATCGTTGTGTTTCTAAGCTGAAATATGTCTTTTGTTTTGTTTGTATTTCTTACGATAAGTTCCTTAAATTATTTACCTATATTTTTTTTTTAATTGAACAATTTGATATTCAAACGAAAAAGTGGGGACAAACTGATACAGTCACGCAGAAATAAATTAAATAAATAAAAATAAATAAAAATAAAAATAAAATTCATTAACGTCCGATTTATCTGAATTTAATTGCACAATTTTCCAATTATACAATTTTTGTTGTGAACCAGTGCAATGAATGTTTCATTATCCAATCAAATAATGCTTTTAGTAATCTTTACAAGTATGTTTTCAATCAGTATTCACGAGTTACCAAAGCCCACTTGAAAATTGAAATGTTCAACAAAGTTTTATTCATGTTTTCTCAATTGTGTGTTTAGATAAATGCAAGTAAATGTGAAAAATGGTTACTAAGAATGTATATAATCGAGTCTTATTGTTGGATACAGTTTAACTTAATCCATTTATTAATTAACTTGAATAATATTATTAATTATTTGTATAATCTTTGTCTTTTCTCGCACCTTTTTCCTCTTTTCCTTCTTTACGTATATATATACATATATATATATAATTTACATATTCTTATTATTATTATTTTATGTACGGATATTTCGGACATGTAAATAATTGTAAACAGTTTTATGCTACATTAGAACAAAAATATATTATGGTACAATGAATGTATAAGATTTCTGTAGAATAATAAAAATGTGTATTGCTGATTTGTAAATGAGTGACGTTTCTTTTCTGTGCAACGGAAATTAAAATCGGAGGTAACTACAGTCAGTTTGTGTGGGGGAGAGTCAGATAATTTATTACCCATTTCGTTTGGGGAATTTGGGTGGTCTCTGGCGACTTTTACTTCACTCGAGAGACATGTTTATTAAGAAGCGATCAGGTTGCAGTTTCGAATGGGAACGTATCACTGGAAACAAAAAGAGAATTTCCTCGCTTGTAATGTGTTGGAGGTTTATTGATACAGGGTATTTATAAGGATTTGTAAATGTGCTATTAGGAAAAAGCCCATTTCCAACTGGAAATTTCCTTCCGTATTATTCCGGCATACTACTATAAGTGGAATTACCAATTTTTGGAAATATCAAGTAGAAACTGCCGGAAAAATGGTTAAACGGTGCCGATATAAGCAGGGTGTAACTGTAATAAGTGAGGTTTACCGGCAGTCTGGTCAAACTCAGTGTAGTATGGTAATTTACAATCATTTTCAAAGCATTTCCAAAATGAAAAATTCTGCTAGCTTCCATTTTGAAAACTTAAAATACACTGGTACAATTATTGTTATTTTTTAATTTGAATTCAATTTCAATTACTTTTGTAGGCTAGGTGAGGTGTTTTGGGGCATTTAATAATAAAATAGTTTATCGTTTTCAGACAATTGAAAATAATAAATAAATAATTTTATTTTTTTGAATGTCGGGACTGGTGTGTTTCATCGATTTAAGGGGAAAAGTGTTTTGTTGGTAAATACAAAAAAAATCGATATGTTGTAGGATATATAAGACCACCAGATAAGGCTTATTTTTTATGGAGTGATGTTGAAAGTCGTGGAGAAAAATGTGGAACTAGTTTGCAGCTTGATGCACAATATAGATTTTCTTGAGTTTCGGTACGATGCGGGTTAGTAAACGGATTGATAAGTTTCCCGTTCAAATAATCAAGACTAAAAACGTCTGCTTTCATGTTCCTGTAAAAGTTTCTAAACTAATTTAAGCGCAAATATTTATTTATCTAATTTATTCTGCGGTGCGCAATCTGAATTTTCTAGGTCAACTTCACCGCACGAACGGTAACGCGCAGTTCTTTTGGTATAGACCGCCATCTATTAACGAAAGATTCAACTTAATCTTGCCAGTGCTGCTGTTGACTCGAGTGCCGGAATGAGATATCACAAATAAACGGCGCTGTGCATCATTCGGGATATAGAGCTTTATATTTTTGACGATTTTCACTTTAAATTTCTCGTCTCTACCTCATTTAAACAGATGATTATTTTAGAGAAACAACCGTAACGATCACAAGACCCGAAAAGAAAATGGCAGAAAGTAAATTTATCACGGTATGGAATGTCTAAGACGAAAAAAAAAACACAAAAAACTGTGTAAACGAGCCAGAGCAGACCCCGATTCTATTTCCGTAAATTACGATAAATTCACGTTTATTCCGTCACAGATACCAGACGATTACCAAGGATACGATCTCGATTATTTCTGCGTTCCGAAACATTACGAGGACGACTTGGATTCGGTGCTCTTACCAAACGGGTTAATTAACGACAGGTAATGTCCGAAAATGGCGATTTTGGTCGAATTTTCGGGTCTGATTTGTTATTTCGTCGTTGCAGAATAGAAAGACTGGCTCGAGACATTTTCCATGACATCGGCAAGGAAGCTCTAGTGGCGTTGTGCGTGCTCAAAGGCGGCTACAAGTTCTTCACGGATCTACTCGATAAAATCAAGCATTTGAATCGGATGGTGGCCGTGTCCGTGCCGTTAGCTGTGGATTTCATACGTCTACAAAGTTACGAGGCACGTGAAGATTTGCTTAACCTCTTGAACGGCCAAAGCGATAGGGTACACTGTACAGTTATGAGTTATTTTGCAGTAGTTGCACCCGCATGCGTCTCAGGAACGTTTGATTTGTCATTTTGTCAATGTTTTTGTTCTGTTTTTATTTTTATTTTTGTTTTATATTCTAATTTTTAATTTTTATTTTTTAGAATGAGTCGTCGGGTGCTATAAGAGTGATTGGTGGAGATAATTTGGACGGACTACGTGATAGAGTAAATTTGTTTGTTTTATTAATTTATTGGTTTATTTAATTTTTGTTTGTTTTGCAGAATGTTTTGGTGGTTGAAGACATAATAGACACTGGAAGGACGATGGAAAAGTTGCTTTTGTTGCTCAATAATTACAACCCGAGAACCGTGCGTGTTGCTAGGTTGTTTTTTTTAATTTTTAAAAAATCGATTAAATTGAATTGATCTATTTTAATTGTTTATTTTTGTTTATTTATTTTTTTAGTTTGCTCGTTAAGAGGACATCGAAAAGTTCTGGATATAAACCTGACTGTTAGCTAATTTAATATTTTCTAGAAATATTTTTTTTTGAATTTTTCTTATTTTTTTTAGATACTGGTTTTGAAATACCAGACAAATTTGTTGTAGGTTACGCTTTAGATTACAATGAATATTTTCGAGATTTAAATGTGAGTAAACTGAAAAATATGCAATTTTTGGATTTAAAATTTAATTTTTTTATTCTTTTCTAGCATATTTGCATAATCAATGAACATGGTATCAAGAAATACGCCAAAATAGACTGATCTTTTTTAAAATTGTTCCTTTACTCAAATTTAGGTTTTATTTCTATACACTTTGTTAGATGTAGTGTGATGCCTGTGATCATGTACAAAAAAAAAAGCTGGTGCACTGTACAAATTAATTTTTCAATTGCCAAATGTAAGAAAATAGAATATATATTCTCTTATTTCTTTTATTGTTGACTTTAAAAGACTATCGAATGTTTCGGCTCTATGTTATGTAATTGGTCGACAGTTGTAAACAGAGTTTAGATATTTTCCGCAATTATTTTTGCAATAAATACTCAATAAGATCCAAACCTTGAACCTTAATAACAAACATCGCAAAGAGATGTCGCGACTGCAACGAGCGGCCATCAATTAGCCTCGATGTCAGAGCGACGACGTTCATCGCCCTCTAACGGCAACGAGCATCAGTAGTCGTTGAGTGTTGTGGCGGGTGAACGGTGAAGTTATTCGGAGTTACATTACAACAAGTTACCGATTTTAATGCCGATCGCCCGCTTCGAGTTTCTGGTTTCACCAACAAAACGATGCAATTGGACTTGCACTTGACGAGCCAACTCGAATCCCGCACCAACAAACCCGTACACTCGTTTATCCAGCAAACTATGACGGTGAGTCCTATCGTGTCCTATCTGAATGTGTTGCGCTATTTTGCTCACAAAACAAACTTCCTCACTTTTCATTCACAACGTATTGTAACTCGAGATCAAAGGATATAACGTGTCCGCACCTATTTTTCTCGTCTTGTTTGCCACTTTTAACCACTTTTTAATCGTGTTTCGCGCCAGGCATGTTCGGGCTTGAACACGCTGAAATGCAATGCAATTTCAGGTGCAAAATTTGACACAATTCAGTTCTAATTTAAAGTTTTGTGTTTTGCAGTAAAAGTCGAAGGGAAATACACGATGGATTCGAGAGAAAGGCAATCGGATGATAAGGTAAATGAAAAAAAAATTAAAAAAATTCGTTTTTTAAGCCTAAATTAACCTATTTTTGTCAATGATAATACTAATTTCGGTGTTTTTTTTTTGTGCTTTAAATAGAGAGTTATGAAATAATGAATAGAGTTTTCTATTTTTAATCATTCCAGTCAACACTTTTCGTATTGACAGTTATAAAAGGGAACCCACTTGGTATTAAGTGCATGTTGTTGCGTAAGTGCTTACAGGATGTTAAACACGACTACTAAATATTAGTTTTCATTCAAAACAACTCCTCGTTTTGTATAATTATTATTGTTTTAATGTGATAAAAATATGGTCGAACCTCGTCATAACGAATTTTTGTTATAACAAATTTTTAAAAAATGACTCGGTTGGTTGGCCATAGAACACCATGTTAAAAAAAAATTCGATATAACGAATTTTAATATTGCGAGGTTTTGTATTAACAAAAAAGGAAAAGTTGGACGCCCAAAATTGGTTTGGTCAGCCATTTTGGATTTTTTTGTTTTTGGTTATTTGTTGGTAAAAAATCATGTGTATGGGAATTTTTGCCCCCCCAAAAAAATGCACTTTTGGTGATTAACCTGGTGGTTTGTGTGAGAACTATAAGCGTCATAAGATACTTCCTCTAGTGACATTCCCCTCCCTATATTTTCCAACTCAAGTGGAATAGTGAATGACCTCACGAGGAAATAAATATCATGTAAACATTATACTGTAAAAAATGAAGGAAAAAAAGACTTTTTTTAAGGAATTGGGGAAGAAAATTAATAATAATGAATAAAAAAAGAGAGGAAATAATTGTAAATATGGGAGTTGTTGCACTTGGTTGTAGCGAGCATGTTGTCCTTGCATTCCTTTGCATGACATTTGTTGACAGTTCATTCTGCATCGAAATGCTAATAATCGCATTCCGGGGACAGAAGTTCGGTGTTTTGGAAATATAAATATGGGAGTTTGAAAGAGGAATTTTTGGGGTTTTAATTTGGAAGATTGATGATGGATGTGTATGAAATTGATGCATGGTTTAGATTGAAGGGGAAAAAAGTGTATGGAAAGGGGAGACATGCAGCAGACAAGTCGTGTTTATGCATTAAACATTAACACCCATCCTTACTCATGGCTTATGCCTATAAAGAATGTGGAGTTAGGCTTAAGTTGATAAGAAAAAATACTAGACATGAACCTGAATAGGGGACAAATACCTTCCTGAAAGTCGTCCCTCGTCGAATACTTGAGTAATCGCCATTGCCC
>JAQIXU010000564.1:0-29649 GCA_034701245.1 Strigamia transsilvanica | reverse complement strand
CGAAAACAATGGATTCATGTTTGAGTGCAGTAGAGGAAGGTAAATATTTGCAAATGTATGGGATTTGAATTTAAAGTGGAATAGGTTTTTGTTATTATTTCATTTTATTTTATTTTTTATTTTTTATTTTTTGGTTAAAGTTGGGTTCACTTTGGAATTTTTCTTACCGATAGCCTATAAGGGTATTGTTGTGGAAATCACTTATCGCGGGAGATTAAAGACTTAACCCCAACTGGCCTGATTTTGACCAAAAAATAGCTCGGTCATGTTTCCCGTGGGAGGAAAATGTTGAAACAGAAATGTTGTTTTTATTTAATTTTCGAATTTTGGGTTTGTTTATATTTCTTTTTTGTTGTTGCAGATTTTGAGAGCCATAATAAGATGCAACTTCTGCACCAAATAGTCGAGGTACGCTTTTTGATGTTTTTTTTCTATTTATAGTATTGAATTTGAAACTCATTAAATGTAAGTCGTTGTTTATTGTGAATTCAATTTCGTTTGAAGTTTAGTGGGATTATTACTTTCAGCAAAGTTTCATCTTGCAATGACAAAAAAAAAAAAAATGAAAAAGAATTAAAGGATGTGCTTGAGGTGTTTTATCCAGTCAGCGACCTTCATAAATGCAATAAAAAAATAAAACTACTTTTTTAAATAATGAATTAGACTGGAAATAACAAGTTTTTATATCACTGGGAAAGTTAAACTAGCGATTTATTTAACGTTTTCGTTGTAATTTAATCCATAAACAATGCCGCTTTTGTTTTATTAGAGTTCCAAGTGAGATGAAAGGAAGAGTAAATGTTTTCTTTATGTATTTTTTTTTTTTAATTTTATTATTTTAGTTACAGACAGCTGTGAACGAAATGAAGACTGCTTTTACTGGAGCGATGCAGCAACTTGGAAGTATTCAGTACGACGACCAGAATCTTCACGAAAAAATAAACGAAATGAAATCTGAATACCAAGATCAAATAGCGGAAGTTATTAAATTAATGCTTTCATTAAAAGTAAGAAAAAACGTGGAGGATTTATTAATTTTAATTTACCATTCGTATTGTTTTATTTGCTTTTATTTAACAGTCTAATTTTTCTGGCGTCAGCGGCCAAGTGCAACAAATTCAACACCAGCAACAAACTTATCAATTGCAAATTCAAAGCGTTTTATCGAAACAAAATCTACTGCTTTTGGAATTATGCAGAAGCGGAATTATATCAGACAGCACGAAGCAAGTTTTTCTTTCGATTTTTATTTTTTTTATTTTTTACAAATAAATAATAATATTTAATTAATTTATAGACAACAATTGACTTGCTCTCATTCCCCTATTGAAAGAACATCGAGTGGGTGTCATTCCAGTGATTCGGGAGTTGCGCTGCTTTTAGAAAAAGCCCAAACGGCTTTCCAGTCATTATCACCGAGTGATCAGGATGTTACCTACGAAACGTCTCCTACGGCTGTGCCGACTTACGTTTCTGATTTCATTTGTGGTAAATATAACTATTTAAAGTTTTTTCTATGCTTTAAAGTTATTGTTACTTGTAATCAACAGATTCACAAGCGAACGAATACGATTCCGATTCATCATTAGTGATGGCTGCCAATAAAAGCTTAAGTTTGAGCACATCTTTGGCTAAACAGTGTGGGTTGGAATTGGATAATTTTGACTCTTCTAGTGACGATGGGGAATATTTGATGGAAGATGTCGATACAGACTTAGCTAAAAAGGTGGATTGCCATTCTAGTGTAAAAGCATATTATTATAAAATAGTTTTAATTTTTAGTTAACGAAACTGCCAACAACGTCTAACGAAAATGTCTGTTGTCGAACCAATCCGTGTAGAGAGAGATCGAAATTATTGAAATCGAGAGAGTTCCATGACAGTATGTTATTTCAATACAATGGATTTTTACATAATCAATCGTTTTATTTATAAATATCAGGTCAAAGACTTCAGTTAATAGTGGATCTGTTGGATTCTGAGAAAAAATATTGTAAAACATTATCAACGCTTCAAGATACTTTTGCAGAGCCATTAAAACAAAAAAAGATTGTCAGTTTGAAGGATCTAAAGTAGATAATAAAAATTATTTTTTTTAATTTTGTAAATGAAGATTTGCATAATTTTTTTTTCAATTTTAGCACAATGTTTCCCGAAGACGTATCGCATATATATGAAAAACATTGCATTTTATTGCATAAATTGGAAGAAAGGCATCAAATTTGGAAGTGGAATGATACAGTTGCGGATGTGATGGTTCGATTCATTAATCCTGACGAGGCAAGCTATATTTATTAATATATTTTTAATGTTTAGTAAAATAATTGGGCATTTTTTGTTTTTATTTAATAGACTGACATCTTGCGGTGGTATACCAGTTATGTCAATGATTTTCCTGAAGTGTTAAAAACATTCCATAAATTATGCAGACACTCGAGCGCATTTACTAAATTTTTAAAGGTCGGTATTTTAATAACAAACTATTTTTTTTTTTCTTTTTCGGAGAAATTAATTTTTTATATTTGTATAGACTTGTCTTCAGCAGCCCAATTGCAAAAATTACGATTTGGGGAATTTTCTTTTGGCGCCATTGCAACGAATTCCAAATTACGTTCTTATCTTGAAGGTATTTTAAAATGAATTGCCCGTCTGGATAATTTAATTAAAAATAATTTTATTCGCTTTCCAGCGTTTGCAATTACACACTGATTCCAACCATTCCGATTCAAAATTGTTAAGTCTTGTTTTGAATCGTCTGGAAGAGTTTCTTTCTCGTCTGAACGATTCGATGGAGCATTCATTTCAATTGGTTACTGCTCAAATTAATCACCAAACTGAAATAGAAAATTCAGTGTAAGTCAATTCGGTTTTAAAATTCAATTTGAAAAAATTATAAATGAATTTTTTTTTTTACAGCAGGCAAATGGAAATGGAAATACTAAAACAAAATGAATCGGCTGAAGATATCCCAGTTGAAATTTCAGGCAGTGAAGTTCAATGCAGTAAATCTTGCGCAATCAAGTCCCCAGCTGCAAGGTCAAAGTGGGAAACTCAAGGATGCTCAAAAAATGAGAACGAGTTCGCATTACCAAACTTGAATTCAGGTCATTACTGCTCTGCCTCCGAATGCAAACCCCAACCGAAGTTTACTAAGTTTGCGAGCGCCGCGAACTTACCCTCGACTTGTTCTTGGTGCGTGGGACATACGAATCTGAAAAATCAACGCTACATGAGTGACGATATGACTGACGGATGCTGGCAGAGAAAGGACACGGAATTTGATAATTTAGACAAACGTGTGGGCGCGAACATTAAACAAGAATTTCATTATTCGCCGAAACGAAATGAATTCAGGGAATTTGATGAGGAAAGTTCTAGCGAATCGTGCGGAATTGGCGCCGAGGCCATAAATGACGCGTTTTGTGCGGCTGATTTAATGAATGACTTGTCGTTTTCTCACACCAAATCTTCACCCGTTCGGCCTTTGAGTAAATCTCGTTCTGCTCACGCTGTCCACGAAGTTGTGGAAGCAAATAATCAATGGTTGAATGAAATTGGCAAACAGAAGATAAAGTCTGATGATAAAACAGCCGGCAAAAGTGACAAGAAAAAGATTACACTCCGCACCTTGAAGAATTTGTGGTTTTTTAAGAAGAGGTATGGGAAGAATGTATCAAATAAATTTCTAAATAATAATAATAATAATAATAATGATTATGATTCGGTAATGATCGATGAAGCGAAAGTGCCATTAGTTATACAAGGGCCATGTCCATGGGAAACTAGTGTTTGAATTTTTCTTTTTTTGTTTTGTTTTTTGAGATTTTCTTTTGTTTTTTTTAATTTTTTATACATTCATTTGTGTAATTTACATTTTTATATTGTATTTTGTGATACCATATTCTGTTTTATCACTTGTTTTGCACTGTCTTTCTGCACACGCTTGCATTCACTTCACTTCACTATTTCCCGCTGGTTGGGAGCTATTTTGAAGGTAGGCTAATACTAACTAATCTTTTTTTCTTAATGTCACTTGTTCCGCTCTGATCTCTCTCTACATAATCATTTCACACAAACAGCACTAATGCTTATACGAGCTTTAATTAAATTTTTATTTACTTGCAGACATAACGGTCCTCCTCTAAAAACCATGGACAATGGCATCTACACGTCTCATGATGCATTATTTCCTGTTATTAACGATGGCAAAGCGGTTTCTGGTCTCCAAACTTAATGAATTATTTTTCGGTTGTGTAACTTTCTTTAACAAACGCTTGACGAGGTAGAATTTGCATTTGCACATTCCCAAGATAGTTTTTACACGTGGAAGATTGTAACTTTTGCCTTAGATGTTTTTTTTTCATTTTCTTTTTCTTTTTTTAACCAAAAAAAAAAGATAAAAGATATTTTTTTAATTCTTCTACTTGTTGTGAGAAGTTGTTATAATTTATTACATTAGTTTTGTAGCGAGGATGAGTTTAAATAAATGTAATTGAGAAAATGTTATTTTTATAGTGCTGTGGGTTGTAAATGAGACACGTACCAATGTTAGATGGTGCTAAACATAATTGATAGATGGCGCCATTGGTAAAAATGGCTACTTCTGTTAGATGCAAGTTTTGCACAATTTCAATCAAATGAAAGATACGTTTATAGACACTTTTTTATACCATCTAATCAACGGTTAAAAAAATATAGATATGCCGTGGGTGATTAATTGTTTTTTGAAATATTAACTTTGACGGAACAATTTTGACCAATTACATGTGAAGCTTTTGCACAACGCCGAACAAGACTGAATTTTAATGCCGCATATCAGGATTCATGAAAAGAGATGGATTGGAGGGTTAGACATGTATGTATGTGGAAACCTACGTCAAATTATCTGCTAGGATTTAATTTAAAACGAACAGAATGAAAATTTAGTGTAAGAAGTTTTTCATGTGAGTATAATTCATAAATTATTCGACTCGTTTTGTTTACTTTCTGGTCTTTGTTTTCATTCCAATTTTGGCCATGGCCACAATTTGGCTCGAAAATGTGAATTAGTAACCAGATTATTTCATAGATTTTTGTGTGGTAAAGCGAAATAAGAATTATGCGATAACAACGATAAATATTGCCAAGTATTACTAAAAAAAAAATCAAACAGAACACTTTTTTCCCTGTTTTAATTACCTTGTCCTCATTTATTCACGTTAAAAAAATGAATTAGAAATGCGAGTAAAATGACGAAATAATGTTCGACATTTTAATCCTTGACCTAACTATCTGCCCCAGTGAGAAACAGGTTTGGGCATAGCAGGCTGGCTCTTCGAAGGCAATAAGGTTTTACCACTTGTTCATTACACCCCACACAATAGCAGTGCATTAGTTAAAAGGGGATTATTATCCCACTAAATTGCGGTTGACATTTTTTGCTGTGAGAATTGACACACGTTGATGAGTAAGCTATCAGTGATTCATCTATTTATCTATGAAAATGTACCAATTGGAGAGAAAAGAAAATTAAAAGTTGGGCTCAGCTTTAAGGAATGAATCAACAAGATTTAAGCAGAAAATAGATTTAACCAATTGTGAGAAAGTGTGATGAAATCAAACTTGGCAGAGGTTTGGATTTTACTTGTTTTTTAGTTTATATTTACTAGCTTAGTGAAACCTAGAATGTGCAAACATCTGTTTAAGAGTCAATCTTAGATGTGGTTTGATGTGATGACAATTATCTTAGTCGGATTGTATCTAACAACAATCCATTAGGTCTGCTGAGATGGAAGTCTTGAGGTTCCATAAGTGGAGAGTAATTTTTAAAGGGCAAATGTCAGAAAAATGTGACACTCGTGGTCACACCCTTTGGAAATGATGGATTTATTTTGTTGATAATTGATAAAGTGGCTTTTAAAATATTAGGTACAATTTTATTTTTGTGAATTTTGGTGTTTTAGTAAATTTGTATATTTTTTTTAATTGAAATTGTTTTTATTTTTAAATAGATTGCTGGGATGAGTAACGAAGTACAATGGGCGCTGGTGTCGCAGTCGGGAGCCCAGTATCCGCTGCAACAAACGATGATATTTTTAGGAAGAGAAGAATGTGATGTGACATTGCAAGTATGGTTTATTTTACACGAAAAAATTATTCAACTTTTTAATTTTTTTTTTCAATTAATTTTGTTTATTTTTTGCAGTCGCGGAGTGTTGATAAAAGGCACGCAGTTATTACGTACGATCATTACGAAAAACGTTTCAAAGTTAAAGATTTGAATAGTGCAAATGGTGTAAGTATGAAATGTGTGTAAAAATACTCATTATGGTTGTTAAAAACATATTTTGTAGACGTATGTCAACGACCTGAGAATTCCTGAACAAACTTACATGAAGTTAGAAAACACGGATGACATTCGATTCGGTTATGATATCCTTTGTATTTATTTATTTAATTTGACATGCTTATTTTTGGATTGGGTTTTTATGTCAATTAGAGTCTTCCTGTTTTAAAGTTAGTGAGATTACGTAATCCTTATGTAATTATTTGATAACATTTTTATTATTTTGGAATTAGTTGTTATATTTTTATGGTGGGTCAGGTTTGACTCGACTTTTTATTATCATTATTATTATTATTATTTAAAAAAAAAGAAGATATTTTTAGTCAATTTTCAACAAACTAAAACAGTTTACTCATGGGTACTCAAGCTGAAATGATCCAACCTATTTGAAGTTTTTATTGTTTTCTCGTGATCACTTCACTTTGAAGCACGTAAAATTTAAACCGACGTGACATTCACTTGCATAATCGTGAAATGATGAGTTGAATTCATGTTCGGGAATGTGAAAGCAATTGTAATTGTAATCACAGTTGAATGTTTTTATTACACCTATATTTAATTTAATTAGGTTGAGAAATTATACGATTGAATTAGGATTATTACGAGTAAACCTTTTTTTATTTCTTAAAATTTACACTCTGATTATCTCCCCAAGCTACACATAATTTCGGCGTTTTGTCTCGCAATTAAGTACATCGAGAAATTTCACGAATTTTTATGCGGTTGCATTTCGTGTTGATACTACTTGTAGTCGTAGTTATAGACCTCGAATCTAATGTATGATTCACCATAACGTAATGGCATTAAAGTGGAAAAAAACTCGTTTTCGTAGGCGTGAGAAACATGTTGGAGAATAGAAAAAAAAACAGCAATTGTATATGATGTCATCGTGAGGGTCAATTAGGTTAGAGAAAAGTTACCTGTTTTGTTTTAAATTAAAAAGTTAGCAGTTATAACTTTTGTTTTCCCAGTTATCTAGACTGTGACTACTATGTGACTTAAATAATAACAATAGGAAAAAATGCGCTAAGAATTTTTATTTTTATTAATTTCCTTAATAAACCCACATCCAACAGTATACCATATCCAGTGTCTTCAACGACCATCGCTTCTACCGGCCGATAAATCTGATTCGTACCGCGAAAAATTGATCAGCAAAGACGTTTCCATCAGCTCGTCCGAATCGTACGAGGTAAGGACACGCGTGAATTAAAATAAAGGGCTTTTAATCATGGTAATAGCTACGTAGCATCAACTGACCACTCCCTCGTAACATTCATCGCGCAGGTTGTTAATTAAATTTTTACTTTCATCCGCGTAAACGGGGATGACAGCGGTGCATGAACCACTGACATTTGATGTTATCGATGCTCGTTACAACGCCTTTTATGACAGAAGGCCGCGTGGAGTGTCTCTCACCATGTTTTGTCTTTGCAAAATAGACGCGGGATAAGCAACTCGACAACGGCGAGACCCTGAACATGGTACTTGATGAGGATTTCCTTTCTACATCGTCTTCCATGACGAGTTCGTTGGCTGCAAACACGACCACTGATTTATGCAACAACACAGTGGACATTCCAACAAACAGGTTGCTCGGCTGCACCCAACAAGGCGACCCAAATGGTCGGCAATCCGCCCACCCTGAAAACCACTCCCTGTCTCGCAACGCCAGTTCCAGCTCGGTCCAAGCACGTGCACTCGCGCCCATGCACAACTCCTCCAGCGTTGCAGTGGGTCCTGATCGAGCACTTCCTGAGGTATTGGGTGTTGCATCTGGCATAGGAAAATGCAAGCTAGAAACCGCAAGCAGCAACACCAGTCTCCAGTCTGCTTTTTCAGGCGATTCACTGGATCAGTTGGGGGATAATGGAGTTGGCATTGAGAAACAAGAACGATCGAAATCGCTGCCGCTCGGGAATAATTCAGGTATTTATTTTTTTTAAATTGTAGTTTTAAAAATTTATTTTAAATGTTGATTTGCATAGAAATTGATGAACTTTTAGAAGCGAATAACCTGTTTGTTATGTTTGACTACTAATGATTAGCATCTGATAAAGTGAGTCAGGGCTCGTTTTATTTACTGGTGATTCGTTGACAGCCTTCAATTGGCCGCTTTCGTTGGTAACCGCTGGAGGTGATGCGTGATTATATAGCGTAACCCAATTCACCAGTGCGTGGCGGGGTTGTTGTTGAGGCTAGCTTCCCTCTTGCGGCGGCCCCGGCCTATTCAAATGGATCGGACGTGCATAACCTCTTCCTGTTTAATGTTCGTTTAAAAGTTGAAATGTTGCCACGTTGGTGAACCGTGTGTGGGGGACCTGGGGGTTGGATTTTGCAAAGATGTTTTCGTTTTTTAGGAAATGTAAAAATGGCTTTTAAATTTTTTGAAAGATACTTATATTTGTTTTGTTTTTTATTTGAAGTTAAAGGTGCGAAATCCCGTAGTAAAAAAGCGAGTGAAGTTGACGCTGTCACATCCGACTGCATTTTAACAAATGCGGACGAAGAGACGTCTCCATCCTCTTTTCACCGAGTGCCACCAACAGCATTTACCATCGATTTTGATGATATGAAAGATACGAACAAAAATAAAAAATTGGATATAAAGGACAGTATCAGTAAATTTGCTCCACAAAAATACGAGGCCGAACGATTGGGTCACAGGAGAAATTCAAGCTTGGGCAAAGTTGATGAACATAAAGTGAGTTGAATGGATAATGTTTACAAATTAAATGTATTTAGTACGTAAATATACGTTTACGCGTACAATTTGATAACGAGAACCAAAGTGAATATGATATTTGTAGGTTTTAGAACTCTTTTCTGGTGAAAATGGAGATCATGATGGTCGAAAGGTACTAAAAAGTACAGTTTAAGATAAGGAAAAAAAACTTCAAATCGCACGTAAATCACTACACAAATGCACACGATAATGGAGACAGTTTTCTACGTCTTAAGCATAGCATGTAGTTTTATTTGCACAAATAATACACGTTGGTGGGATAATTTGCTGCGGAACCAGCGCTTGAATTAAGGATGCGTACTAAAACTTAGTCGTGACTAAAATATAATACACTTATGCACCCTTTTCGCCATATAATTATTATTGAGTCTATAACTGAAATAGAATCAAATAACTACAGTTTTGTATAATTTTTGTTTTTTGAAATGGATTTTCAGTTCAGATGCAAAGGCGATCAACTAAGCCCAGAACTTGGAAGTGAAAAGGATTACATAATCTCCAATCATAAAAAAGTTGGCAATTTGCGACGCGGTTATCATTCTGAAGGCTATTTTTCCAGTGATCAAGATGATGATCTCAGCGCAAAAAGCGAATTGTTGGTTTTAAAGCGAACCAAGTTGACTGATAAAGGTGAAACATTTAATATTAACTAATACTACAGTAAATCATTTTTAAAAATTTCTTGTTTTTTTTTGTTTTTTTAAAGATTCTGTTCAAGTTAGTGGATATATACAACAGCATTTTTCTGACAAAAATAAACTGAAGAATAAAGAAACCAATCGGTGTGTTAATTCTTCAGCTGCATTTCTGATTAACAAAATGCTCAATAGTAATGTAAAAGAGCTTCCACCTACATCTGCTCGTAAAGCATCTCCTAACTGCAGATCTTCTGATTTTGTGCCTGTACCGAATAAAGACCCGTCGAATTTTTCACCATCTCCCACAAACGATGATAGGAAAATCAACAGACCTACGGCGTTGCCCGTTAAGTGTTCCCTCGGAGGAGAACGAGGCATTCCGAGCAGATGCGAGGGAAGTCCCACTAGACGTGTTAGAAGCCCAGGGAGCAGCCCAGGACGTCTAGGAAGTCCAGGGAGACGGCGTAGTCCTGGAAAAATAGGAACTGACGACACAAAAGAAAACGTCAGCGAGTCGGGAACGTACACAATTGATAAAGAAAGTCCGAATTTAGAGTTGGAAGAGGCGAGAAGAAATATAGACAGGGTATTTGGGATCACCGTAGAGGAAAATGAGGACGAGGAAGTGGAAGCTGTGATTTCGGGGCCCAGGGCACCGTTCCTGCAAGAGATGAGGTCGTTACAATTTAGTCCTGAAAGTGAATCTTCGAAATCTAAAGTATGATGGAAATTCATCATTTGAAATAATGGAATCTGATTTGGATTTTTTGTTTCAGGCTGAAAGTCTTTCGAAGAAAAGTTCCCAAAAGAGTTCGCCATTATGGACTCCTGAATTGTCGGTATTTCGGAGTAAAAATTCTCCTGCTTCAGATTTTGATGGATCCTCACAAACCACTTTAACAGCCCAGAAATGTAAACCAGATTTAGTTTAGTTTCGTTTTATGTGATTTTAATTTTATGTTTATTTCTAGCATTATCAAATTCGGTAACTTCCAACGGATTAAAGCTTCACTTTTCGGAAAAACCACGACCGAGAAGGAAATTGCCCACGCCACCTGTAGATAAACTTCCCTTTTCGTTAGCGATTGCTCGCGCCAGTGATATTCTCGAAGACGGTGCCAGTAGTGGCAGTGATATAATTCCCAGCAAAACATTACACGTAACGACGCCTACCGAGGGCAATTTCGACACGGAAAGGCATTTGAGGGAAACCGAAACGCTCGTGTCCGCGATGGAAGCGCGAATGGACCATCATAAGAGCCTATTGCTGGCATTGGGTGGCTCTTACGAGTCCCGTGACTCGGGAGGGGAGTCGGACGTGGATACGAGCACAGCCAGTTACGACAAGTCGCTCAAACAGGATAAAAACATTGGGAAACGGTTGAGTAGTCAATTAAAAGCCAAACTGAAGGAGTTGGACAACGCCATGCAACGAGGTTCGGTTCGCAGTCCGTCTCAAAGGACTGTCGGTACCCAAATACAGGAGCAAGACGTTGCCCCGTTCTCGGACAACGAAACTGTAAGTGTCGCGTCCGATATTTCGAGCAGCAGTGATATCAGCGGATCTCCAAAACCTAATCGAAAACGATCTGAAAAATTGCAGCCGACGATGAAATTTAACCGTGCGTTTAGTTTGAGGCGCGCAAGATTAGGATATTGTTCGGACGGCGGCGAGGAGAAGATGAAGCCGGTTGCGAGTCGACCCAGTGTAGTTCCGGCGCAGGCGGCGAGGCCAAAAAAGGAGGAGAAAAAGAGCGAGCCGGCCAGTAAAGCTCGTCCCACGGCTTCGGGTTCGGGGTCTGCTAATTTATCGCGAAACGACGGCGGGAGGTTCAGTTTGCGGACTCCGAAAAATGCTTCGAATCCGAGAAGCGCTTCGTCCGGTAAATCGGAGGAGTCGGTGAGGTCACGACCGCGAACTGTTGGGTCAAGATCGGCCGCCACGCGAAGCAATTCAACGCTGTCGTCGAAGGAAACGGAGATGAAAAATTGGAAACGGAGGAAGGAATACGATCCTATGAAAGCGGCGGCTGCGGGCCGGAAGAAGGAGGCGGTTAAGAAATCGGGATCCAAGGAACCGGTTAGTCAACCGGTGCCTGCTAATCTCCAACGATCGGCATCCTTTCACGGCAGCGAAGTTCTTCGAGTAAGAAAGACGACGTACCTGTCCGAAGACAATACGGTGCCTGGGACGAAGCAGGAGGCGGTTATTAATGCCGTGTGTCACGACGACGACGACGACGATGATGATTTTGATTTCAGTTCTGCGATTCAGGGTGAACTGTGCGGACAATCGTCAAGTAAAAGTGTACGGTTTTTTTTTTTGTCTGTTTTTTGATTGATTTTTTTTAAAGGTTTTTTTATTATTTTAGATTTCCGTTACTGATGACGAGTATCCGAACGAGTATTTGACACGGGGTCATGCGGATACAGCGTGGAACTCTCCTCGACCGGCACCGAGCGGTACGAGGGATCGGCATAATAAAAATAAATTTGAAGTAATTTCGGGTTTTGTTTGTTGTTGGTGATGTTTTAATCGTTGGTTTTAATAATTACAGGCTTTGGATAATTTGGTTATCACAACTATACATCAGTTGTCTTCGAAGTTGTGTATCCAAACGGAATCCGTTCTTCGAAAAGTCAAGTGCGTATTGTTTTTTTTTGCTTTTAAATTGAATTTTCGTTATTGTCGATTAAATTTTATAGAGATCAGACTGCAATGACCAGTGAAGGGTGCCATTATTTACACGATTGGATAAATAATTTCAGTTCGCCGGATACACCCATGTCGCCGAATGCGAGAAACACATCGCGGGAATTAGCAGGGACTTTAAAGAATCTCAAGAAGTTGGAAAAGGGTTTACAAGGTATATACTGTACTAATTCTATCGGTGAATTATTTTAATATGATTTAAATTTTCTTTTGTTAACAGTTTTGGATAACCTTATCTCCAGCTCTTCAAAAAAAACTAATAGTGCCGAAGACGTGTTTTACTGAATTTTAACTTAAAATGTTTATTTCGTTCTTTTTTTTATAAAAAAAAAATACCAGGAAATTAATTTTGTTACAAGAATGATTTCTTTTATCTTATATTATAGATTTTATATTTTTAATTTTGCTTACACCAACTTGATAGCAACTACTTATAAATATATTTCTCTTGCAAAGGTCACAAGAATTGTTGCTTTCATTTAATTTTATATTTAAAAGATTTGAATGTTAAGGAGGTGCGAGATGAAACATTTGTTGCCAGATTGGGATAGAATATTCCTTCCTATGGTGCTAGGAGAATTTTCGTACATTAAACAAAATTGTTCCCAGTGTGATGTTTTAGTACATTAATTTTTTTTAAGTGTTTAGAAGTGTGCCTTAAGAATGAGAGAGTATTTAACAATTTAGTAGAAAAGAATATCATTCTCCTACTACTTTTGACAAAAGTTTTGAGACCTCTTGTGTATTATAATTATTTGTGTTGTAATAAATAAGTTGCATATTCTTTTTGTTGTTTATGGTACTGTTGCTCTAGAGTTCTGTAATTCTCGTAAACATTCGTATTAACGGGAGTAAAGAATAAAAGTTCATTATTTTAGTTTTATTAAATTTAAATTTAAATTTAAATTTAAATTTTCATTAAATTTATTTACATAATTGAAAGCAATATGATAAAAAATGTAGAAAATTCTTAGTAGATAAATATATAAAACTAATTTGATTATGACAGGCACGAAAGGCAAGTTACCGATTCAAAATGTCGGTCGTATCTGCAAAAAAGAATGAGATGTCGAGTTTACGATGAAATAAGAAAATATTAAATGATCTTACGAAATTAAAGAACACAGTTGACAAAAGTTTCCCGAACAGCTAATACAAAGTTGGGCGCATTTATCACAAATAGATTTCTCACAAAAATCACAAATTGACGAACGATTTGCATTAATTTTGTTTCGACACGATACACACGCAGATGACAGATCTATGTGCTTTAAATCGTAACCTGAAAACATAATCAATTGTTAGCACGTGCAAACTACATAGGTAATCAAATCCTACCATTTTTTATTGAAAGCTGACCGTTATGTCCAAAGTGAAGTTGTTTATACACCGCTTGTTGATTGGGTCCGTGATCGGGCATTTTAGATAGTGTTTCTTGTATAATTTTCGATTTTGGCTGATCTGGAACTAAACACACCGTTATTTACAATACGCATTAAATTATGAATTGAATTACCTATGTAATTATTGTGATTGTAAGGAGCGTTAATCGTTGACATCATAATCACTTTTTCAGTAACATGACATTTTAGCTGTCGGTAAGAGCAGTCTGAAAAAGGATTCCATCGTTTGGTCATTTCCGCAGTAGGTATCTCGGTATTTCGTGAGTCTGTGGCTCAATGTTGTTGAGTTTCGCGGTCCCACGTTCCCGCCTAGACCATATCGCCTTGACTACTAGCGACATCTTGTGCGAGGCAAGTGAATTCAAACTGCATGCGCGATAACAACTTGTTTATTTTCAATTAATTAATGGTACAATACGAATAATTTTTTGTTTTCACAAAAATACTTCGATAATAATACAATAAGATACTATAATTATTTACAAATATTTATTTTATCTTTTCTACCAGACTTGTACGGTATACTTTAGCCTAAACAGATGGAATGTTTCGAAAACTGGAAATAATTAAATTACAAACACTCAGAACCACATTAATAATTAGATATAAACCAATTAAAAAAGTAAATTATTAAAGCTGCGACACATATAATAAAAACAATCAATCCAGTTATGAACTAACTTAAAAATAGTATAAAGTTGTTTTCAAGAAAAAAAATAAAAATAATAAAAAAAATATAAATTTTTAAAAAAATGCTATAAAATCAAATACTTGTACATTTTAATTATCACTTTGGGATAAAACGCAGGAAACCTTCTTAATTTCCATCATCATAATAAAAATCAAATGGTTAACATGAGGTAAATTCGAGGCGAATTTACTCATCAGCATATTTTCAATTTCGATCATGCTTTGCCTTTGAGTGACGTCATACTTTCCTAGACTAGTGACGACCATAACTCGGCGATACGTACGTAAAATTTGCCTCTCAAAATGGCGACAGACGAACGGCGATTTGTTGGTGATAGCCGGTATTTCGGATAAAACGATGATAAGTTCTTCACTCACCATAGAGACGATGTCCCGCAGCAAAACATGATCAGCATGTTCCAAATTATCCGCGCTCGGCAACCAAGATGTCACTTGGTAAGTAGGAATAGTGAAATTTGTCATTACTCGATCTTTGGTAATGGGAGACATAGACAAAACTGCCAAACTGTCTGAAGTAAGACTCTCGGGAATTTGTTTTTCCTGAATATCGCTGCGATCAATTTCGGCAAAATTAGCTAGCGAAGCTCCTTTAATATTCTCCTCGCCGAAAGGATTATTCGGTAGCGTGTTCATCTTAATTCCTCCAAAAACATGTCGTAATAGTCGTTTTAAGTGTTTGATGACGACATTGGTTACGGTGATTTCTTCAGCGTAAATATTCATTTCTCCTTTGTCGAAAATACGCTCTTCTTCCTGGGAAGAATTGATATTATTATTTATTAGTTAGACATTCAGAAAGAAAATACTTTTAGAAATGCTTCGTTGGTTTCTTCTCTCAGACACCAGTCGAGAAGTGTCGTGAGGCATTCGGTTTGATATTTATCTCCAAATTGCTCCACGAAATACCCAACAACTAGATCCAGGGCAACTGTTGGCTGCACATCAAACGGATGCCATTCTAATCCTGTAATTAAGATTGGTTAATTAATAACTAAAACCGATAAAAATAATAAACAAATAAAAATAAAAACCGTTTTGGTTGAATCCAGGAAGTGGTGGAAAACTTTCGAAAATATTGATGATTTCTGAAACTTTGCGTTTGATTCCGGGATCATCATCCATTAAAAGACGGACCAATGCACTCCACACTAAACAACTAGCAGCCCCTAAAATAAATATTACAAATTTTTAAAAATTTATAACAGTTTAGAGTTAAAAAAAAAAAACGATCAATGAATTAAATAGAGAAAGATTCAATACCCAAGATGTTATGCGGATCTATGAGTAAGTAATTTGCAACACTGAAAAGAACTTCAGCCGCTGTTCTTCGTGTGTTCAAACTCTGTTCAGAAGAGCAGCAAAGCAAAAAAGCATCTGCCCATTCTTCTAATATCGATCTGGGTTGAAGATCAATCCCTTCTGGTGCCTGAATTAAAAAGATAAAACAAAATTATTCATACAAATATGATTCCAATTAATAACTGTATATAAATATACTTCTGCTAAATCGAGATAAACTTGCGACACCAAGTAACCAGAAAATCGAAGAAGGGAACATCGTAATTCATCCCTAAGGAACAAAATCCAAACGTAAACATACTAATTAATAATCTTTCAAAATGCATACCTAAGTTCAGCTTCTCCACGCTGCAAAATAATATCTAATTTTTCGAGTGAATTGAGACTTTTATTCGGTTCTTCAGGATCTGGCCAAGGCAACTGTATGGCCAATGGAAACAAGCAAAGCAGATGGAAGAGCTGTAAAGAGATTATGACAAAAATTCATTCAAAAATGACATTATACGATGAAATTTACCTCTATGACGCACTCAGGGTGTTCCTCCTGCTCTGTTGCCATCGCAACGAGTGCTAATATTACATTTTTAGACATTAGTAGTTGTTGGGCACAAAACTGGCCTTGTCTCGAATCGATTAAAACAGATAGAGATTTTGGAAGGTTCAGTATCACTTCGTCGTTTTCGATCAAGGTTGCAAGTTGATAGTCATTTTGCAGAAGTGCACGCATCCATCGCATCACCGTTAGCCGAACCTCGTAATATTCATCGCACAGAAGTCGACAAATGAGCGCGAAGAATTGTTTAAGCGAATTGAAATCGTCGTGCTTCGAAGGTGTGCTGTCCTCAGATGACGACCAATTCGGAAACGTAGTATCGTGGTGATACAACGCTTGGCCTTTGAGATCTCCGCCACTCACACTTCTAGCCAGGGCGCTCAATTCAGAAGTGCTCCAATGAACAGACGCGTTGATTCCCGCGATGTTTAACGTGAAGACGTAGATTGTGAGAAGAAAGCGAGACATTATTGCACGGTATAAAGGAAATCCAGGCGTGAACATTTCGTAGCCGAGATTATCCAATTCTTCTAATAGGATTTTCTGAATTTCGGAAATAAATTGGGAATCTGGAATGAAAAGAAAATTGAGTAATTCTACTAAAATGAATATTTCGTGTGGTTGGATTACCCAAGTTTATAAGTTTATTGCTTAACGCAATATCGAGAATATTCAGGTAAGATATTTTGGTAAAGAGACACGGATTTGACCTGGAAGAAATATAATTAAGATGGTTTACAAATTGAAGGGAAAAAAAATGTTTTACCGAGTGCAAATCCAAATGCGATTGCTCATCCAGCTCTCAAAATTTTCAGTGATGGTTTTGAGGACATCGTGTGGTACAACATGTAATTCTAGAAGCAAGTGTTGTATTTGCAGCAACACTCCGTGTATATGATTTTGTCGTAATTTCTCTTCAGGCTTCGCTGGAAGACTGTTGATAAAATTCTGAAGCTCGGTGTCGTACGAATTGATAGAAATGAGTGGAATTAAAGCTTGAGCTGCCAAGTTTCGGGTTTTTATGATTGCGCTTGAACTGCACGTTTGGATGTGTGGCACGAATGCGGATAACTGGCGGGCGAAGAATTTGTCGTTAATAAATAATTAAAATTAAACAAAAATTAATAATACTTTCAAATTAGAATCTGATCCTTCTAAAGCCGATGGATACAACCGTGCAAGCAGCAGCAGAATTGGATAAAGACTCGGTTGTAGACCTAGTTTGGTGCCATCTGGATTAATAAACGATTGTTCGGATTTGCACACGTCTGCGGCGAGCTCGTTGTACAAAAACTGATAAAGACTAGGAAAACGTTGGAAAAACACACGTCCAGTCATGCAATTTTTCCTCGAATATTCATCTTTTCCACGTTTTACTCCAAATATCCTTGTCATCAAGGCACTAAAGAGTAACGTTGAAGAATTTCGGACCTGGAGAATAAAAGTTTAAATTGTTTCTGCATTTTTTAAACAAATAAAAATACAAAAAAAAATAAATCACGTACAGCCCAGATTTTGCCCTTGAATCCCAAAATGGCAGCTTTCATTCCATCAGCCACAAACGGCATGACGGGTTCGCCTAAATGCATGTCTCGATATAATACTCGTAATATATTGAGTGCGTGGACCTAAAGATATGGTTTGTGAAGCGTGTATTCAGAGATTTAACTTGTAAACTTTACCTGAGCATCTAAATCTGAATACTGCGTGTCCAATGAAAATTGAAGTAATCTCTGCATAACCTCTTTTAAACATGCGGAATTAGTTACGGCTGGTTCACTCGTGATCAGTGCCTGCGTAATAATTTACCATTATTTACCAGCATAAACTAGTTCTAAACGTATTATTTACTTGAACCATGAAAGGGATTCCCGCACTCCGTCTTGTTTTGCACAATTTAGGAGACGAAGAACTGTCTTGAATTTGCTGCAATAAATCTTGCAGCCACTGTTTCGGTAAAAGATGTAATTCACCTTTAACACTAAAAAAAATATTATTATTTAGTAAATAAAATAGGCACTTAAATTAGCAGTTACCTCCATAATCTTGAACACATTTTGCAAAATCCAACATATGCTTGCTCGAAAGCTCCGCGATGTTTCGTTTCCGCCAGCTGACAAGTAAAATAGTCACCAATTCTTAATACTTGATTGTGCGTCAGTAAAAATGGTTGTTCGTTATCCTCAGGTAATGGAGATCTTTGGCACAGATCACCGAGTAAAAGAGATATTTCCTTCACAGTTCTCCAGCTGCATAACAAAACCATCTGAGCTGTCACAGATCTCGCTTTCCCACACGCTTCGTCGGATGAACTGTGAGACATCTTTTCGGTACTGTATCCGAGTGCCTTTTCGAGGGTTGCATGCAATGCTATTAAAGTTTCTGGTTCAGAATCCATAGGTAAATGCCCTTCTGGTGAAGAATTGTTAACAATCGGTGCAACAACTTCGTTCAAAAGGAAACACAATTCCAATAAATTGCTGACGAAAGAAAACCAATACTCGTAGCTTGCCGCAAGATTAAAATCCACTTCGGCGAGCAACATTCTTATACAAAAGAGAAGACCGTACATCGGCGCGCTGTTTGCCGCCTCTAATAAACTGAATTTTGCGCATTCCAATTCTATTTGCAATTGGAATAATAGGACCTCTAGAACTGCAAATGTTGAATCCATCAGGTCCTGTGTTTTGTCATCCAGTTTAATATTGTGTAATAAATATTCTTGAAGACTGCTATTTTCCCTGGTTTGCATATCTACAGCTGGAGTGTTTCTACCAGATGTGTCTTGACCCATCTTTGACTGATCCTCCAGAAATTGTTTAGTTGCCATTGCAATGGAAAGAGTAAGCGGATAATGAACGAGTAACCGAAGTAAATATGCGGCAGTTACGCTCTCTGAAGGATGGGGACTAGATGCCAAAGCAAGGGCTGCTTCGAAGATGGCTGATAACCGATGCTCATCCTGAATGCAATATAAAAACAGTAAAAATTTAAGTGCCAATTATTTGAAGCTATCAACTAACCTGAAAACCCATCAGTTCTGCGGGAATAACTTTGAGGATATTTCCCGCCATATTTTTGTTAACTTCGTACGAATCCCTGAGACATTCAAGCAGCGTTTGGACACTTTGGTAAGTGAGAGATTGAGTCAATGAAAAATAATTGCCTGCGTGTAAAAAGTAATCTTAGTACTGCTTTTATACAAAGCCCAAGAAGTAATAGAGCAATGTCAACACACTTGATGATTGAAAACCGATTTGCTGATGGAGTAGATCAAGAATTTGCAATGCGGTTCCTCGTCGAGGAAAGTTTGCACCCAAGTGCAAGGACGAAAATTGTAAAGTTGCCAACCACGTAATAAAATCCTGGGAAAAAGTGTATGTAATCAATAATCATAAAACCTTACGGTTTTGACCCACTTGTGACTTACCTGATAGTACGCTAAGGTGCCTTCCAGTGTCAGAATTTCATTTCCATTTTTATTTTTCTTTTGCAATGCAGATCTCTTCTTTAGAAGAACTTGGCCACCATCACGAATACGATTAATCAACTATAATTGATTTTATATATTAATCTATATCAATTTAATTTGTATCATTCTTAGATACCTTTTTTATATAAGCAATTATTTGTTGTCTAAATGCAGATGACTGGTTGCTAATATTCTCTGATAAAAAAGTACCAACCAATTCTAAATCGGATCTGGGAATCAGTTCGGTTGTTTTATGAGTTTCGCAAATCAGAGCAAATGCATCTAATCGGATCTTTAAAAATAATTTACAATAAATTTAAAAAATATTTTCAACCTTTAGCAAGGATTTACTTCATCTTTGATATGTCGCAATGCTTGGTACAATACTGAATAGGAGAGGACATTGTTCCAAAGATTATTATACGAAGTTGGCGACGATTGGTTTTTAATTAAACCAATTGCTCTTGCTGTTTTCATGGCTTTCAATAACGCACCTAAAGAGGCCCCTGAAAATTAATTGCAAAAGATATAAATAAAAAATTATTTAGCGTTAGAATTAATTAGTATAACCTGAGGTTGGATAGTCTTCATCAATTAACACTGAAGTGATGTAATGGAGAGAGTCAGGATTGCATTTAAGAAGTTGTGTCAATGTGAGCTATTTAATAACCAAAAAAAAAATGTGTTTAAGTTGGAAATTCAATATGCACAAAAAAAAGTTTTCAAAGGGTAAGAGACTAGGTGGCACAATCTGGTCCCTTATCTGAGCTTGGAAATGAGGTTAGAATAAGGTAACTGTTTATTGACAAGATGGTTTTCCAATACCCCCATTTCGATCATCTCAAGTAAGAGTAGGGCGATGACTGTAATTATTCTGAGCACGATAAAAATTAATGGTTTGTGAAATAGTCTCTTCCCTACTCTCCCAACTTACCTCCAACTCGATGACTGAGGAATCCTGACTGAGTGCCGTTAGTGTTGGAGTAACCCAAGTAAGTTGCCATTTCGGAAGATCCTCGTGCACCTCTTTAAAGTGGGTGACGAATAACTTTTCAAATAACTCGCTCGCCTGTGAAATGAAAGTTGGTAAAACTTTACTCGATTTGCTCTAGCATTTGATAACAACTCAATCAGTTTTTCAAGTACATAGGAAGCAACGGATTTTTCCTCCATAGCTGAGAGTAAATCTTGTGGAATGGTTGGTTGTTGTTGAAGGATCTCTTTGGCTCCCATGAAATCGACTAGACTGCACAGGGCGAAATACTTGCTTCGATGGTGCGATGGCATCATCAATAATTGACACGTAAGTTCTTGGACAAAACTACTTTTGCTAACATCTACCAAATAAATTCATTTTTAAATAAAATGAAAAATATATATTATCGTAAATGCTCTCATTGAGCACGGGATGCTCATTGAATGCGATATTCATTACAATGTGGATCTAAATTGACCAAAATGTCTGAATTCAATATCTAAATTGCCCAAAACGACTAAATTCAATAGTAAATTAAACAAAATGACTAAAAGAAATGTCAAAATTAAACAAAATGACTAAAAGAAATGTCTAAATTAAACAAAATGACTAGAAAAAATGCCTAAATTAAACAAAATGACTAAAAGAAATGTCTAAATTAAACAAAATGACTAAACTAATTGTCTAAATTGATCAAGAACACTAAAATAAATGTTTAATTTGCCCAAACCGATTGAATTCAATATGTAAATTGCGAGGAAAACCTATGTTCTGTCAATAGAGCGCGGGTGTTCTACCAGAGCATTTACGGTATACATATTTTGAAATGTATATTACCTTTGCCCACGATTAATCGATGGATTGACAAAATATTATTGAAGATATCTCGTGCAAAATGACGCACTCCCTATAAAAAAAAATAGGCAAAAACAAGATGACAAGCCGGAAAAAGAAATCAGTTTCAGGAATGAAAAAAAGTTATTGGTCTAGATAAATCAGGAAACAGACAATAGCGATATTTCTTGAGTTTCAGCAGGCGACTCACATCAATAAAGTGCTCCCAGTGTGACCAGAGAAAATCCATCAACTGTTGGTTGACGTGACTACTTCCTTCCAGGAATTGGCGGTGCAAATGTGTGGTGCGAGTGGAATTCTCCAATAGATCTCTATTTAACGAGCCAGCGAAAAAGAATTGAAATTGGCACCCAATATCACTTACATTTCCAAGCATTAATAAGCGAGCTATAAATCGAGCAAACGATAAAAGCGAAAGGAAACAACCCTGTAAACGTCTTTCTACTGTGAAAATTGAATTCCAGTTCAAAATAAATCAACTGCAGTACTCTTTAGTTTGATGGATGATGCAACAACAAAGCAACAATTAATTGATCGAGTTTAAACATTAGGTTGGTTAGATGTTAATCACATCTCCGAACACTTTGATTTACAATTGCAAATTTCCTGTTTGGTTGCCTCTTCACTTTTCCGTGCTTAAAATATGTGGAGCAATTGAGAAACAGGGGTTCTGGGGGTCCTCCTGTCCAATTATACTTAATCAAATTGCACAGAAAAATTGTTGATTGCCAGCGCGAAATCATCTCTTTTCCTTTCACATACGAGCCGTTAAAATGATGCTCACATCTGTTTGTCGTACAATTTCTATATATAAAATCCGGTTCGTGAACTTTGCTGGATTCGCTCGTTTTGGAAAATGTAGCAAGTCACGCTAACAAACAATTGTCAGTGACCTCACGAACAAACTTACTTGACCCTTTGAGTCCAGAGCAGAAGACCTTTGCAACAGTTGATTGTGATGGTGGAATCCCCACTACAAAAATAATAAAAAGACAAAATATATATAAAAAAAATATTTAAAAAAAAAAGATATTAAAAAAAATTAATTTTATTTAAAAATGAAATAGTACAACTATTAAATTTTATTTGATGGCACCACATCTTGTACTATGCACCTATGGTTATTTAGAACGGGGAACAAATATAATCACCATTAGCTGCAGCTGCCAATCCATTAGACTGAAGCACCCCGAAGGGAAATGTGCTTTTTAATCCTCTTAACTAAGAAAATTTATTCATTTTTTAAGATAGTTCGCCCTTCCCTAGCCCGAATAAGCTTTTAATTATTAGTTAAGGTTCGGTCGAGTGATGTGTAAAACGCATCATCAATTCACCTGTTGGAAATTCGCATCAGTTCTGGGAGAAGAATTTCGACGAGAGGTGACGCCGTTTCTGCCGGCTCTTCTTTGCCTAAATCGGTCAAGTGAACGGTGCAAAGAAGGCCACAGGTGAGACACAGCTGCGAAGTCGTCGGTAGGGCTCCCAGAAGAGATAAGGTGAATGGAAGGTCAGCTGGCAATCCCTCCAACTGCTGTTCAATGTTAAATTTCGGATCCCCAGCTTCACCTACACTTTCTCCTTTTTCTTCTTCAGTCTTTTGTGGATATGCCACTTGCAGAATCTAAGAGAAAAGAGCATAAATTAACTTAGAATCAATAAAATGTAAAAATTATATCACAAAAAGGAGAGGAGAGGAAAAATATTATATTTTTCTTCCAGTAATTGCATTCTTTTAAATTTATGAAGCTTGAAATATTTATAATACAACAACGTGTTCATTATGCAGTAGATATCAAGTAATAAAACTTTTAATACATATGAATGATGGAGCTTTCTATTTTTTAATGTTCTCTTCACCCTCGAAAAAAAATCTCCTGCCTTCAGATACAGTAAAAAAGAAAAAGGAAAAAAAAAGAAGAAAAAAAAAACAGTTTGAGCTTGCTTTTGCTCTCCAAAATTGAGAAAACGCAGCCATTTTAGAGTGGGAAAAGACCGGGTAAGGATTTATGGGCTAAAGGCAGGCAATCAATCTTTAAGCGATGAAATCAAGGGGTAAAAATGTATTCGGTTCAATTTTCACCCTCTCATTTTCATTGCCAGCTGTTCTAAACTATGATAAGCAATTCAGTTTATATAAGAATAAGATAAGCTCTATAGCTGTGCACTTATTTAAATGCTATTTTCACTTTTTTTGATCAATAGGCTGCCATATAATTCCACAAACAGAGGAGAGAAGAAAAAAAAAATCTATAAAACAGCTTTTTTTTGCCAACTTCAAGAAGATACAATCACCTTACTCCATTTAACCGTAAGTAATTTTTTTAAATGTAAAAAAGTCGATTAACTTGTAAACTGTTAGTTCTTTCTATCTTGATGAAACAACATTCGTCTATCCCCCTCTCATTTAAACAAAAAAATATTTTTTTTTAAAATTATATATATTTTTTATTTTTATATTTATTTTTTCCATTTATTGATTGACAGTAGAGACTTGAATTTTTTTTCCCTTTTTTCTTATTCCCAACTGTCGGATGCTCAAAGCGAGTAAACTCTAGAAGCAATACAATCGGTGCAGCATTATGTCCTCTAGAGATTCAATAAAATGTTTGATCCCACCGTGTGGGCAAGTGACTGTTTGGGATCCGGGAAAGAGAAGACGAAGTGAAGTACAAGCCCTCCTTTCTCTGTGGAGAATGTGGAGATGGAGGTTGACGGGGTGGCGCTGTGTCAGGGACCCATCAGCAAAGCTGTCGTCACAAGTGAAAAGAATGAGACTGATGAGACGAAAGAAGGCATACAAATATCGCACAGACCTTCCCTTTCTCTCTTTCTCGCTCTCTCTCTCGTGAAAAGAAGTTTCGGGTATCTCTTATCGGAGGGGTCTCTTCTCAAACACGACAAGGGCAAGCAATCAACAACCTGCTGCTTGCAATGCATTTGATTATACACCCCGTGCCAATGGGTATTCAAAAGCGCCATTGCCCCGTTAAACTCGCAAAAGTTAATCAAAGGGTTGAACGAACCTTGCAAAGAGCCGCAATCAGAAAGGAAAATAATCCATGGAATTTGAAAATTCGATTATATCTTGGGAAATTTCTATTATGCGAATTCCATTTCCATCAAAAAGAGAAATAAAATGAAAAGATTTTTTTTCCTTCCTCCATATGAAGAAGCAATTACTCGAGTATATGAAGGAAAGAAGAACTGTCACCCATCTATCCCCATGTGAGCAAACTTAACCCCCAACCTTCCTCATTCCCTAAGCCATTAAAATGATTGATCGGGGCAAGATGAGTGGCATCGAGGGAACACGTGCCCCATTCCAGCGTGCTATTTTTTAATGTTACTTCTCTATCTCATTAAGGGATTTGTTTGATTCTTCGAGACGGGAAGTTGAGACATATCTTTTCTTACTCCATTCACCTCTTGACCCCCTTTTACCTCGCGGGAGATGTTAAAAGAGGTGAAATGGCATTTTCTCATTTTGCTAGGTGCATTGCAATCTGCCTATGAAATTTCTTCTCTCCTAACAACTTCATAATTGATGAGTTCAAGGCACGGTCAGAGGACATGGGGAATTCTCGAGACCCTGAACCTCGAGAGGCCATAGAGAAAAAGGGGGATGAAGCCGAGCATATGATGCACTCGCAAGATCCGTCTGAATCAGCGAGCAGGGTGCGCTCCAATTATTGACTGCACGCAGTTGGAGAAAGGTATGAACAGGTGACTGGGGGCTCGGGGGGTAAGAGAAATGGTGTCGGTTGACATTGGCTAATTAGCAAGGGGTTTTAAATTCTCTTTTTAATCAAGCAACGTTTGACAGAGTTTGTTGGGTAAATAAATTTGGACTATTTCGAGTCTGCTGGTGAAGGAAATGGTGTGTTTTGTGAGTAGTGGGCTCATTTCCTGCATCACTGTTTATTTTGGTGAGGTCAGTGGTTTGAGGAAGTTCAGTTTCTGAGCTGTGTTTGTTCCATCTGAAGGGGTTTTAACTGGGGTTTGGGCATCTATTATTCAGGATTACCCGCTTGTCTACAACAGCTGTGCATAAATTTTCGGGGTAAAAAAAAAGGAGAAAGTTTAGAAAAAGCAGTCACCGTGTAAACAAATCACAGCCTTGTTTTTGCGGTTTACTCAAATGGGAATAAAAATACAGGGACAAAATAAATAAAGAAAAATAGAGAAATTCGAAATGGATACATTTAAAAGAAAAACACGAGTTTGTGCATACGCATTCATTAAGAAAACAAACTGGTGCATTCAGTTGTGTTTAAGTTAACGTTTGATCTTGCATACTAATGAAAAAACAAATGTTTTCAAAGACGTTAAAAGCAAATATTTAAATTTAAAAACAAAAAAATAAAATAAACTGGAGTTAGTGTGACGGATGTTTTGTGTACTTAGAGAATTTATTGATCTTTCTTCTCTCCTTTCTTTATCACGCTGTCAAGTGATTTTGGACAAGCCAACTGGGTACTCTAAAAATACATTCGACTGATAAAAATCTTCAGTTTTATAATTTTCATTTCAGTTAACCCCTTCAAATTTGAACGATTTAATTTCTATAATTGCATTAATGAGTAATTCTGGCACTGATATCATTCTTTTCTTTAAAATAATGTGTATATAAATAAATTAAACAAGAAAAAGAAATAAAAAGAGTTTTCCCCAAAGTATACTGTACAAACAAATTCACTCAGCTCTAAAGATATTTGGCAAATTTCCATGCGAGAAGGGAGAAAAGGAAGAGAAAAAGATTACTTGTTAATTAAGTAAATAAAACGACCTAAACAGAGAAAGAGGCTTTTTTTCCAGCTCCTGAATCAATGAGCCATTTGGGTTGAATCTCTTTTAATTTGCCGCCATGTAAGAGAAGAGTCGAGAGACTGTCGTGAAAGGAGGAAAACGTTGTAATGAATCCAAAGATCTTTTCCACGTCCGGTCTTAACGATCAAATACATGGCAAGGTGGACTTGTCACAACGTCTATGCACTCGACAAAGGAAATCGAGTGGGTGAATAGACGCAATAGGCGATTGCCTGGAACAATTTCCATTACAAGCTTGGTAGAAAGGAGTGGCCTCTTAACCACAAAGATCTCAGTGCTCCACAACAACAGTCTGTAGGGAGAACCACTACATGTTTTTTAAGACAAACCTTTTTCTGGTCAGCCATCCAGGCAAATTGGTTCTACAAACAACTTGTTGTTATTGTCTTGAAAGCTTTAAGTGAATGTGTCGGTTACGTTCGGTTACAGTATAAACTAAAGTGACTTTTGTTGTTGTTGCGGCCACCAATTTCCTCCTGATGAAGCCTTTAATTATAAATTGGCTGATACAACACAATAGTGCTCTTAGGTTTGTACACACAATTGCATACTTCAATAGTTTTATAATTTAATGGTGAGGACTCGCCATCATTGGTCATTAATGATGCTCTTAGTATTGTCGATAAAGTGTTGTGACAAATGTCACCATTAAAAAGCCATTTTTGTTCGTTTTACAAAAAAAAGAAAGAAGTCCTGCACTTTTAGATTCAGTTACTAAATGTAATTACATTTTCTTTTGAAAAAAAAGGTAATAAAAGTCCTAAAAAACAGCCACTGTCGCGAGAGAAGATTTAAGTCAGGCTGCCAATTCGCAGCAGATATTTATTAGCACCATCTGAGCTCTTGTGTGATGTTCGCTTTTGGACGTGGGTGGATACTAAAGTGCATCTTTAGGTGACTTTCATTCATTGCACGCTATGACAGCTCGTGTCCTACTTGTGGAGATGTTTGCTTTTATACTTCGTCTATCCTCTTCCTCCCTTCACCCCCTAAGTGACACTGAAAAGTTTTTTTTCCTGCTATACCAAGGTGTAAAATGAACGCGTGTCGACGAATAATGCATTCCAAAGAGGGAACGTCTTTTCATTAGACTGTAAGTTACTCAAAGACAAAAACAATTTACATTGGAATTGAAAAAGAAAGAAAACGTTATGAGGATACCTAAAGTGGTGCTTCACTTATGTCATGGAAACGAATTTCATCTTAAAAGCTGTTTGTATTACCTTGCCTTCTTTTGTATAAACAAATTTTAATATGCATGTTGCATTCAACTTGTGCCTTGTGTTTAGTTTTAATATTAAAGAATCTTGTTGATGAACAAAATTTCAGCTTAAATAGGCTAATAAACAGAAGACAACAAAATTAAAATTATTTTCCTTTCATAAAAAGCAAACGGGAAGTAAGAAAAAAAGGTCAATCAGTGTCGAGGAAGAGTACGTACTTAGAATTTGCAAAGACATTAAATTAAGAAAGAAAATTGCACATTAAAATGGAAATATTAGCATGTATGGAAATACCAACAAATCGTGCCTGGCGCTTTATGTGGGGAAGTTGAGCTGCAATCTAGTGCGCCTGCATCACTTTGTGCTGCTTTCCAGCTCCAGGGATATTTTGCCAAGTGATAAGAAGGTTGTAAACAAATATTTGATCAAAAGGTTCCTCGTGTTTGTACTTGGATCAGTGTAGGCCACCTAAGTGCATTGGACTTTGAAATTTTTCTAACCACGCACACAGTACAATCTGACTTTTTTATTATGGGAAAAACGAGGAAAAGACCACCACCATATTTTTATCGCGTAAAAAGAATAATAAAAATGGAAAGAAGAAAAAAAAAGAACGAGAAAAGAAAATTATCGTCTGTGAATTCTTTTACGATTACACAAACTGCTGTTCATGAACTCTTGTGGTCCGTTTTACAGGGCAGTTTATAAGCTCGTTCTCAGAATAGTATAAAGAAAAGGAGAAAAAAATAGTAAAGGCACTGAAGTGGGTGCCAGTTCATGGATTGGGTCTGTTTACGGGCCCCATTTATTCTGCCTGGTCTCAGATTTAATGCGTTGTTGTAACGGGAGTTGAGTTGTATCGAGGGAATATAAGCGAACCCAGCTCGGCCACGGACACACAGCTTCTTTCCTACCTGGTGTGGCACCGATGGACGCTATGAATGGCATGCTGTTCGCGGATTCCATTCGCTCTCATCTTTATCGGTTAGTTTGCAATGGAATTTAATCAAACTTTAGATGAAAACAATTTTTTTCCTGTTTGAATTTTGATTGAGCCTTTTACAATTCTTTGCAGCGTAATTACAAAACTGAATAGATGTAAGGAAATAAAAATCCAAATGTTGGTTTCAGAGGGGAGATAAATAAAAAAAACAATTTTAAAAAAGCAAGATTCATTATCATAAACTGGTAAAATGTAAAATTTCCTGAATAGATTTCAGAAAGAAACTTTCTCCCTTCCACCTTGTAATGTAGGTGGGCGTGGGTGGTAGGGGAAAGGGGTCGTAAACATTAATTAAACCGTCGTAACTGGGCTACAGGAGTGCTCATTAAAAGATAATCACATATACGTGCACGCTAAGGAAGAGGAAAGCAGCTTTGCATTACTTGCATTGCATTATGTCTAGGTCAAGGAGAAAAAAATTTGATATGCAAGGTTGGAAGATGGCAGCTCACACACTTTTATACTTTTGCTACTTACCACTGGAAAATAATCAGCGCCCACTATGGATTTAAGGAGCAGTGGAACTGCCATGCCACAATGCATTCTGCAATCCAGCAAAATTCCATCTACAAATAGGTCGTAAAAAGAAAAATTAAAAACCGTAAAAGTCTATAAAAATGCATATCTTTGAGTGTACTAAATGGAAGAGAAGGGGTAAAGCGAAGTAAGAGAAGAAAAGAGGAGGGAGTGACTTTCCCCTTCTTTTTTGTTGTTGCTTAAAGTCGTTTCGTTTCTACTTTATTTCCCTCCTTGAAGCAGATCAATTTTTTAAATTTCACTTGGTGGTTTTTTTTTAACAAAAATAAAAAACAAAGATGAAAAAAAAACACAACTTGATTTTAGCTGTTGATTTTAATTGAAAAAACAAACACAATTGGCTATGTATTTTCTTGTGTTCATTAAAT
>JAQIXU010000563.1:0-29777 GCA_034701245.1 Strigamia transsilvanica | reverse complement strand
TATTTTCAAAATAGAACACATGTAAAAATCCATTGTTTTTAGTCCTAACTTTAAACCTAACAGTTTAAACCTAACACCGATCAGCCACGATGGCTGCTCTGCACAGCATACGAACATAATGTGATACTTGGGAAAGTACAAAGTGACTTTTAAACTTTTTATTCCGTTTTATTTATTTTTATTATTAAATTCACTCTAAGAAAATCGCAAAAAAAATACAAGACTCAAAGTTAAGACTTCAGCACATGCGCAGTAAGTATTTTCGTGGATTTAACAGAGCTCAGTGTTATCACACATCTCCCCATACAGATGAGAAGAACGCAATGCAGTCGCAGTCTCAACGGTACTGACGCATTATTTCAGCACAAACAACTCTTAAACTGCTTCTAATACCTTTCCACCAATCCGATACAACCTTTTCTTTCAAATCACGACCAACACTCCCATATCACCAACAAACAACTAAAAAGTCCTCTTTTTTAAAAAAAAAACGCATTACTATTATATGTCCAAATTGCCACTATTGGCGCCATGCTACTCACTGACTAAATAGCTATTTCCAGAAGGAAAGAAGACGTCCTAGGGAGAACAGAATCTAATTTAGATTAACAAATAACAGTACACGCAATCTGACAAATCACAAAGTGACATAATTTAATTCTTTTCTCCTTCAAAACGACTTGCAGTAAACAAGACACTCAGGCTGACAATGATTTGGAGAGAAGAATTGACATTGTGAAACGACGCTATAGTAGTATTCGCTTAACTCTGCTGCATTTTCGCTGTCATAAATGTTGAGTGGATGTCGATTTCTGAAATTTAAATTGCGCAGGTGTTGTATAATGTCTCTTTTTCAATTGAATTTCTCTTTCAGTTTTCAACTAAACATTGGCATTTATTTATGTTTTGTAAAAATCTCCAAATAGAAATTTTTACATTTTCAACTCAATTTGACTGCAGAATGCATTATTCAATTTATTTCTTTCTTCTCTCCCTCTCTATCTCTCTCTCTCTTTCTTTTTCGATTGAAATATTTGGAAAATAAACACATTTTCCAATATGATCAATCGTTTTCTATAATCTGTGCCAATATTGACATCATCAGGATTTTTCTTCCACAAATAAAACTTTGAAAATGCTTTTAATTCCAACTTGATAGAAATAAAAATTACATGCATTTGCTTTTCTCAAATTGGAAAGTCTCTCTACCGTCGTTCCCTATTCTATTAAATAAAACCAAACAAATTTTCTTCAATTTAGCTTTAAGCTATATACGAAATTGCGTTTTTGTGCATCACCTTTCCACTTGCTGCATTCACACAATTATTTACTGAAGTAATTTAAATTTCCTAAAGAAACTGCGATAAGTGTTTTAATTTTAACTGCCCACAAACGCATCGTGGTTACAGTTATTGCCCCTGCACGAATAATGAAAAAGAGATTTAAAAAAAAATAAAAAACACAGTGAATTTATTTGACAACCTGTAAGCTGACCCTTAACAGAATCAGTGTTATTCATATTTTTTGAATCAAATAGACTTTGACAACACTCAACTATGAAAAACAAAAAAAAATTGAAGGTGAGAATAAAATTGCGTCAATTTCAATTTGAATGCATTAAAATACGAAATTCGTGCAAAACTTATTATCCGAGTCGAAATTCATATAATAATATCTAATGCACTTTCGATCGGAAGAGTTGAAACTCTGGAAAAACCTTAAATATTAAATGCTCCATAATTAAAGAGTAGAAATCCATGCTGTACATACGGTCTGATCATTACGGCTTTGAAATTTGCTTCAATTTCGACTTGGATTCATCGACCATTAAAAAAGAAAAAAATCAAACATTTCCTTTCAAATTAACCCGCCAGAGAGCAATGCATTTTAATGCGATGGAAAGCAGAACCAAAAATTATTTTTTTTCAAAAAAAAAAAAAAAAAAAAAAATTCAAAGATAAATAAAAAAATAAAAAATTTAGCGGAATAATTCTCAGCGACAGAAGTCAATCACGCGCATCGATTACACTGCCCCAGCCAACTCGACTGCGTCTCACAGTATCATAGTCTCAAAACTCCCGAGGCACCGGCGCGAGTCTTACGCCAATGGGACCTTTCAACCAGAAGTGCCCGTCTAATGAAGAGCTCTTTTCATTTTTTTCTTCTTTCCTTTCTCTTTCCACGCCTTTTATCGCAAAGTGATGAAAATCCAGGACAAATGAAGAGACATCTCTATAAAAACCACATTAGATTTCGAATATCCGAACACTAAAACCCGCAGTAAAAATTTTAAACGCACCAATTAACTTTTCCGAGCGAGCTCATAAGCTTAACATTCATTTTTTAACATTCTAAAGTCGGAAGAGAATTCGTGATTGGTAAATTTAAAGTAGTGCACAGGAAATGGAAGCGAAAGAGGATAGGCCTAACAGCTTGTCATGATGAAGAACAACAACATGATGTAGAGGGAATCTCGGGAGAATCTCCAAAGTGGATTAGAATGGAAATCAATATGGAGAGCCCATCCTTCCCCAACTTTTTCTTGTTCAGAAAGGGACCGATAATACGAATTAGCCAAAAAAAAACTCATGTGAAATAATAATGTGATGTAAGTGGCGGGCAAGATGGAGGCGTCGATGCACTGTGCGTTGGAATCAATGAAATAGCCACTCATCTTTTAACAGACTGAATTAAACCCAATTGAATGGCCTTGCAGTCGTATTGATGCCACTAGCCACACACAACTTCCTTCAATCCCCTTTACGACTGCCCTCCATGGTCACATCCCAAAGGGTATTCGACTTACTGATCTCCATTCTTTCTTGGCCCGCATTTCCAATTGCATTATCCCCTCGAAATAAGTCGAAACCATTTGAAGATTTAAGTGATAGAGGGAAAAAATAAAACAAAAGTGCACGACATTTCTGCCATTTGCTTTTGTAGTCGGAGATCAATGGAAGAGAATAGGAGAAAATCCAATGGGAGATGGAACTTGCGAGGAGCATGAAACAGCCATCATCCATTCACACACACACACTGCAGTAATAGTGAATTTTGTGAGCCACGTCCAACGTTATGGCTGTATACTACACACACGTGCAAAATCGCACTTTATGCATATTATCAGGTAGTAAATGTGATCCAATTTGCAAAGCGCGTTATTAAACTCATCAAAAATGAATATGAACTAATAAGCTAACTCAATACAAAAGGATTAATTTCCTCTGAACTAGAACCCGCATCGCAATGTGAGCCGCACTAACCTGAAAGGTTTTGTATTAAGAGCTTTATAATTGTTCTGTTTACATTTACCGGTAAATAGCTGTTTTACAACCGAATTTATACGGTTTATTGATCAGTCCCTGTATAAATTGGACAGTTTTAACTGGAATAACTTTCTGTTTTGGTTGTGGTGCGCAGATATTTCAGCCAAATCGATTATTTCTAATCTGTACAAACTTACTGTCCGATTTTATTTATTTATTAATTTATTGAGAAAGATACTCCACTGGGAAAGTAAAGACAAGTTTAAGGAGGAGAGTTTCACAGTGGACATTTTACAAGATTATATTGCCGATGTTGCAACAATTTGGAAAAAGTGGTTGCAATTGTCTATATGGACCAAGTTTCTTTCTTGTTCTAGAACTTACAAATCTGAGTTCTAACAAAAAAAAATTTTTTTTTAAATTTTTTTTATTTATAATTGACAATATTGAATTATAATTTGCACATTTTTACATGATTTATTACATTTGATCGTTCAATTAACCGTCAAATTAAAAACTACTCTTATTAAGAAAAAAATAATATTTTTTTAGAGTTTGACAGAAATTTAATCTTTAAATGGTGTAAGTACCTCCAATGTAAACTGATAAGGTACCTAGAAGCACATTCGCATGATATCTCGAGTTCTTCACTTTATTAAAGCAGAAGTTTATTATTCGCCATATTATTTCATTAATCTTAAATAAAAACCACCACAAATCCTTTTGATTAACATACACTCAAACGAAACTGATCCCTAGTAATTTTCATTTAATTAATGCAAACTTTTTCTTAGAATCCGTCTAACGTTTGCATTTCCAAGGAGTTCACCATGGCGTCTTCGTTAAAACTCGTATTTGATCTGCAAGTCAATTCCATTTGAAAAATTCCGTTGTAAGATCTCCCGAAGCCTTGAATCAACAAACACAAGAACCTCCAATTTAATATCAAAGGAAAAGAGAGAGAAAAACCCGCAAACAACCCAACAAAAACATCCAAATGACTAGCGCAATAGTACCCCTACTCAATATTGGCACATCTATATCATTATCATTATCATTTCCGAATGATTTTCAGTCTACACTTCCTCATTTCATCGTGAGGAAACAATTTCTTGATAATATATAAACACCTACATCAACTTTCTTCATCATCAACAGGAAACACGTTAATAGCTTTTGTATTTGCAATCCACTCAAGTGTAAATAAAAGATGATGCTCTTTTTTTTATTACTTTTAAAGAAAAAAAAATAAATAAAAAAAAGTAAAAACAAAAGCAAAAAAAAAAAACAATGTTATATTACCATTGTTTTCTTTCTAATCTTGTAAACCTACGGCAAAGCGTTTCTATACTCGTATATTACTTTTTCCATGCAATTCTCAAGCAAACAAGCAATTTTTAAGAAACATAAAAGTCAAATCCACGAGTGAATTGTGTTTTATATTCCCAGCAGACGACACGCATCTGACCGGCCGTGCTTCCCCTTGCGCACAACGTCACTCACTTCACTGCAGCTCACGTTTCCCTCACTTTGCAAGTTTCCACACAGTCGGCTTAAGCCACCTGCAGCGCCGATCTTGTGAAAGAAAAATTCCCTTAATTCAAGTACGGTAGTGTTCGAAGTGTACGACCCGCTGATAATGATAGGCTCATTTTAAAATCCATTTGCGTGCAAATGTGCGTTCGCAGGTCCCCCGACAACCAGTCGTATTTGGCCTCGTAGTTACTACATCAAACGCAAGTTCGGTAACGCTTTCATCGTTCCGAGAATCAAATTCAAATGTTACAATGTTGTTCCGAGATATGCAGCAAGGGATAATCGGCTATTTTAAATGTACAGTAAATAAAAAGAACGAAAATGCTTTACCTCGATTCTCGCCGCTGCAGACTTCATTGACTTGCACTCCTGCGACATCAGGCGGAAAATTAAAAAACATTACCGGAAGTGGAGTGACCTCTACCGACAAAAATATACTTGCCGGTTCACAGAATTGGAAGAGCTTAAAATTCAAATTATATCCCGACTTAGCACACTCATTTTAAATTATGGGAAATATAATTAACTTTTATTCTAAGCCTACGTAAAAAAAGTTAATGCCTTCTCAACAACAATGTACATGTTTTTTTCTTTTCTAGTTGCCGTACTACAAAAATAAGTTCCGTTTTATAACTCCCATTCTTCACGGATCTGTACATTTACTTAAACAAAAAAAATTGAGTAACTTTATTGCTTAAATTCTTCGATTCTTTCAATCATTTCCACTAGTCTCTCCTCGTCGTCATAGACCTCGGACAAATACAACAATTTGATGTTATCGTGGACACAACTTTCTATAACTTTCCACTCCTCGAATAGTTTTGCTGCGTTTTGAAGAGCATCAGCAGATAAACTCTCGGCTTTTAAGCAAAAGAAAAATATTAATACTGGAAAACAAAAGCCTATTTTAGATTTAATTTACCATGGATTACTAATCCTGCTGCTATTTTATTCGAAATAGAAAGTCGTGTACGCTTTAAAAATTCTTTTTCTTCCATTTGCACTTGCAGGAGGAGGGAAAGATTGCAGGCTAACAACCAATATGATTCGATAATCGGACTTAAGATTTTGGAATAAAATTCTAACTGGTCTAATGCGTCATCAAACAAGTTGACCTAAAAGAATTTTTAAAAAATAATTATTATTTTCTACTCGGGAGGTTATTTCTCAGTTTTATACCTTCAATTTTTGATCGACATATCCATCGTTTTCATCATCAGAATCAGCCCAATCTAATGATGAAAATCTCCGATTTCGGCTATTATCGAACACTTCGACCTTAAAAAATAAAAAACAAACATTAATCGGAGTAAACTATTCAAAGAAATCTCACTTACAGGTGATAAAATTTCATTACTAATAAATTTTTCAATTGTCGTGATGATATTCATTTCGAGATCTGAGCAAAACTATTTAAATTTAAAAAAAAAATTAATAAACAATTTTGCATATCAAACTTAAAAGAAACTAACGGGCGTAAAGATGAAGTCAAATTGAAGAATATCACAAAGTTCTTTCGCCTTTGCCTGAAGTTGCTCCCTAGAAATCACAAGTTTGCTGTCGCAATCCCTTAACGATGGAAGGTCTTCTTCGACTAGCGCATGCACAGCTGCAGCTGCAATTAAATAAAAAAAGTAAATAAATAAATTTCAAACACAAATTTGATTGGGTCCATAATATTTTGTACCTATCACGCCATCCATTAGGAAAGCGGACAAAACAACATTTGAATAATAAGCCAATTCTATGACATGAGGTAGCTCAGTCACCGGTTTCAATACAACGATTTGAGCCTTTACATCTTCTACCGGGGTCTCCATAGGAACTTTGTGTTCTTCGATCAGATTAGGACCCATAATAGAGATGGCATGCTCCACAACTTGACGTGCATCTCCGTCAAATCCCACGTCTCGTCCCCGCAATCGAATTTCCTCAAGAAGCCATGTCATCGCGTGGATGATTTGTTGTTTAGTGCCTCCTTGACGAAATTTATTCAGAAGTAAAAACGAAAATAAATTCGTAGTCATAATCGACATACAATGCGTTGCATCTGAATTGATCGAAATTAAGATATTAAAATATTGCATTTATTTGCATTAAAAATATTTTCACCATAAGTGACATGTTCAGCCATGTACTTGACCAACTGTCTTCGATTTTCTGCGTCAACTGGACTGGACAAAGACTGGCAATCGCGTTTACTCAAAGACGAGTCGGGAGAGATTAGCATCCTTGTATTCGCTATGCCTGGTGCTTCAGCTTGAATAGATTGCATCAATTCCTACAAAATAAAAAAATTTTTTTTTGTCTATTTTCTCTTTAAATCGAATTCAATGTATACTTACAGTAAGCGAAAATGGTTGGGCAAAATCTACCCGAACATGTCCAAAATTCGAATTAATAACTCGCCAAAATGCTCTAAAGACTGAGCTCAAACTTTCCATTTGCTTTGGATTACCCTACAAAATTAATAATAATTTGTATAAACAGTTTGAAATTTCACTTCTAAAACTAACCAATTGCTCAGATAAGAAATTTCCATCCATTATTTTTTCGTAATTAATAGCAACAGGAACAATTAAAGCATCCGCTATAGAGCCATCCAAATAAGTATCCACAACAACGCTTAAAAGGCCTCCTTTGGGTATGCACGATTTTCCAGTCCGCGATCGCCCACCTTCGATAAAAAATTCCAGATTGTGTCCAGCGCGTAGAGAGTTCTCCACGTACTAAAAATATATCGATCAATTATTAATCAAGCATTTTATTATTACATCTATTTCATAACTTACTGTATGCAAGATAGCTTTATACACATGGTCGTTGTGGCCTGACGGACAGGTCATTTTGCGTTTGATGTAAAAAGCTCCAAGACCTCGAAGAAGACGACTGAAATTATTCAGAAATTTCCAAAATGCTATTATTTCCTAACGTAACTACTTTGTTCCTTGCTATTTTTACAACACACACTGTCAGCAAACACAGGTGCCATTTTAATGACAATTAAAAGATAAAAAAAGCGGGAACAGCTTTCACAAATGCATAAAATCATATGTGTTTACCCTATTATGGGAATCCGCAAATTATCACCGGCAGCCACTAATGGTGCCTTAATTTTATTGTTGACTAAAATAAAGGTAACTAAGATGTAATCCAAATGACTTCGATGAAGGGGGATGAATATTAGTGGAAGAGATGCCTATAAAAGAAAGAAAATGATTAGATATCTTACAAAACAGAATGGATTCGAGTGAAATATACTTTGCTAGCACGTTTTAGAATCTCCAATTGACCTTTATGAACTTGAACCGACTTGAGAAGGCGACTGAGAAACTGGAACACCATCCACTGAATAAAACTACCAAAACAAATAGAATTATCGGGATGTAAAATATACAAATAACGGCAAAGAATTTTATACCTGAGAAGATTACGTGATACTCGAGATTTCATCGTTATCAAAATAAGTTTAGCTCGTTTCATGTGCTTTTGTATAAGCATCGGAAAAACTTCTGGTGCGATTTTCTCATCTTTTTTTTTTAAGTAAAAGAAAAAAAAAGAAAAAAACTCGAGAATGATCATGTTTGAAAAAATTAGAATTATATTTACCTTGAGTTTCTTGGATTGCTGCTTTTTCTACAGCATTCTTAACCCTTTAACAGAAAAAAAAGGAAATTACACCATTTGTAAAATAATGTTATAATTAACAGAGTTGCCAAACATCGTTTTCGAGATATCTAGCAACTTTATGTTTAAATTACTTACCTTGGAGACAAAAGCACATCTTCAGAAACATCAGGGTATTTATAAAATGTCCGGCAATTGAAAACATGAGCTAAATAATGGAACCTCCGAACAATGAATCCATTATTCCTTTAATAAATGAAAAACATTTAAGATTTGTGTTTACACATCTATCGTAAACCAAAAACTTACTGATTCATAGTCGGTACCAATAGCAGATTATTTAACCCAAATGTTCGCACTACATCATCCACGAAGGAATTCTACAAAAAACAGCAAAAACACAAATCTCAAACAACCATTCGATTCACAAAACTCAAAAATTCAAGTTCGGGCAATCTAAACCCCATTACCCGACTGGAAGAAAGACATTTTCGACAGCAAAGACCCACGTACGGACGCTTTCCACTTGTCTCATGCAGAGTAGGCTCACACTTGAACGAAGCAAGACTCGATGCTGCTTTTGACTAAAACGGAAACAAAACATAATTTGTTTCCCCATTTTATTTCATTTCTTTGTATATATCGATTTTTATATCTTTTAACTAAAAATATAAATATTCGAAACTCATTTCACAATTTGTGTATCTCGAGTGTGCTCTCATTACAAATAGAATGTCTAAAAATATCATCTTACACTCAAAGCAAGGTCATTTCAATTTTCCATTTCACCTTTAAACAAATCTTACCAAATTAGTTGCAGTAGCATATTTGAAATTGTCTTGTTGTCTCCATCTTAATTGTGATGGATTCAGAGACCTCGATGGTGCAGCTGGGGCCGAGACCGTACCGTGACTCCAATGTTGTCCAATCGAGTTGATACCATTCTTTTTCATTTGCTTTTCAATTACGTTCACTGCTTCGGCTTTGGATGAACTGGAGATTCCAACGACAGGTGGTGGTGATACACACTTAAAACTTTCCTGCGTTTTTGTGTCCAAATTGTTATAGACATGCATATTTTGAATGAAATCCACCATTGTACCCCTAAAATGTAAAAGAAAACATTCATAAATTATAAACATGTGATTAAGATACAGGAAATTTAAAAAATAATATTCTTTTTAAATATTTACAAATAAACATGTGGCTAACTAACAGGAAATTAATAAAATAATTAAAATATTTACAAATATATTTACCTGTACTTATATAATATAAATGGCACGAATAAGATTATGAAAAATAATATTGGGAACATAAATATCATTTTAAAATAAATTGGTCAAATTGTTTAAAAATCTAAAAATTGTCCGATTGAAATAGACTTTGGCTTGCACTTGCACTTGCACTTCTCTTCTTTTCCTAATTCCTACGAGAAATTTTATCTGTTTGTAGATTCGATCCTTGGCTATAACCTGCCAGCTAGCAAGTGTAATTTGAATCCACTCATTTGCGTAAATCATGTGATGATCGCCTGCATTATCGAAATACTTCGGTTTTTGTTTTTAAAGTTTTTAAAACAGCTGTCTAGTGGAGGGGAAAAGTACACGATGACTAATAAATCAAACAAGAAATTTTAATATTCAGATCAAATTCAAATGTAACATTAGGCCTATACTGTGTGGTTTGTTTTAAAAAAAATTAAATGATAAATAAAAATGTTTGTTTGGTGCTTGTGGTACTTCTGGCTGAAGCTGAAGTTAAATGTTAGTTCAGCCAGTTTTAATCGGAAACGCACTCCATGCTACCAATATAGAACCGGTTTTTTTTCTTCACTCTTTTCGTTACATATTAATTAAATACTAAATTTGGTTTGTTTTAAAATCGATCAGAAACCTTTACTTCATCATCTATTATTATTTTCGAACATAACTCGCAAGAACAGCTTACCTTTCTTTCTATTATATAGATGATTTACAAAAATTCAACTAATTTTCCGCCATTTTTGGAAGGTGATTTCAGCCACGGAGCAAATTTGCAACAACAAAAAACAAACAAACATACTTTGATAATCTTTATATTAAGGATCTACTTAATCTAAATGTAACATAATAATTATAATGTTAATATATTTTTGCATTATCTAGCAAACTTTAGTATTTTATTTTTAAATTTAATTAAAGTGCTGCACTCTTGCCGGTACTGAAACTGAAAACGAAACAACATGGTACTTTCAGCTTTCGTCTTGTTTTTTTTTTTAATCGAAAATTTGAAAGAAAAAAAATTGGAAATCCGCCGAAAAAGTGCAAAAAATTACAATTCAACAAAAAATTTAAACTAAAATTTTTTACACTAAATTCCCAACCAAATTATTCCGAATCTGAAACCGAATCTCTGGCATACAGATTCTGATTGTCGTACTCCTCGGATTGTTGCGTTCCCTGGTTACGGGTTACAACAATATTGTGTGTGTCACCAGCCATTATTGCCATATTAGGATTTTTCAAATAGGCTACAAGTAAAATGGATTGTCAAAATGCAGAGACTGAAGCCAATCGAGATAAAGCAATGTTTTATTATGCTCAAAACGGAGTCCCCAAATTGCTCGAAGAACTTCTCAATGAAATGTTTTATGACAACCCAGACGACATATTTGCTTATCTAGTACTATTATTTTTATTTAATTTAAATTCTTCGAAAAAGCTATTGAACTTACTCATTTTTTGCAGGCCAATTATTTTCAAGCATTAGCAAAACCTCCGACTTTTTCAAAAGTACATTTCTCCCGTCGATAATGAGTTCATCGCATAATTCAATAAAACCAAATAAATAAAATTTTAGATCGTAGCTCGGCCGATTCTTACAGCGCATAATGGACGGGGATTAAAAGTTGTTGTTTTTTATTCGATCAATTCTAAAGATAAAGTATAATACTCATGGAATGTAAAACACTAGGCGCATTCATAAAGTCATTTAAATTTCTTTAAATTTTTAATTTTACATGTTAAATTTGATATTTGGACTGGTTTATGAAATATAAATGACTTTATGGATGCCTAGTGTGTACTAACTACCGTAATTAAAATTTATTCACCAGTTAATTACACAACTACACTTTTCATTCAATGCAATGGCTGCTTTCAGTGAAGTTCAAGAACAAATAATAATTAATTGGATCAATGATAGTGTAAACTTGGCTTTTCAAGGATGTACTTTCAAAGAGCTGGTAGAATTTGACAACGCCATTATGTGAATAATTTTTCCTAATTAATTTTATTATTTTTTATGTAGTTAAATCCATTTTATTATCACTTGCAGAAACGTTGTAAACAACACTCTACCTTTACAATTTATACTTCGACCGACCAGTATAGACAATGAAGTAAAGAAAACGGAAAATCGCAAACCGAAAGTTGATACGAGCGAATTAATGGAAGAACAAAACAAAAAAATGTGGCAAATGCTCGCTAAATCCATCATCACTTGGGGTTTATCAAGCACGATGTTCAGTGCCTCTGCTGCTCTCAGCCGACGTCCTCTGCTCCTACAATTTCGTCGTTTGTATCAACACTCCATTGACAAAGTACCAAATCATTAACGGTTAAAAATAAAAATCCACTTTACAATTTTTCGGTTTTAGAGCTCCGAGTTTCTTGTCACCATTTTCCATAACACGAAAGCTATACCGAGTAAATTGTTTTTGTGCAGCGAAATTGGTGTAATTGTACCAATAACACAAGGATTTAAAGCTGTGACGAATAATTTAATTTCCAACACAATTTAAATTATATTAACAATACTTTCAGATGGTTAATCTTGTGCATCTTTTATATGAAACTGCAGAAAAGATTTTGCGAGTAAAAACTGGGGTAAATCGAATAGGATTTATACGGTTTAATCCTTAAATTAATATTAAGTTTCCTTAATTCAGATGCCGAGTTTTCTTATGACCGAGAAAGGCGCAATCTTACTAAATAATTTCGACAAATTAGATCACGTGTTGGAACATGTTCAGGAATTTATTGCATCTTCAGAGCTGTTGATTAAAGGAAATTTGCGATATTTCATCAGCTGCGATCCGACCGACGCTTATGATGCAGTTACAATTTCTGTGAAATTAATTAAACATTTTTTTTTTCTAAATTGTGTTGGTTAATAGGAAAAAAGTAGATACGAAATTTCGAAAAGTGTGTACAAAAGTGGTGAAGAACTGGTGGATATGTATGCAGATTTAATGAAAAGATTTCCACTATTGAGTGTAATTATTGACCCTTTTCATCCCGAAGTATAACAACAATCATTTGTTAAAATGTTTTATATTTATAAACATGTATTCTGTATTTAGGACGAAAGCTCTTGGAGTCGACTACCGTTAAAGCAAGAAGAAACGACTTGCTGCATAGTATCATCATTAAATGTACCGAATATTGTGGATTCTCTTACAACCTTGTCCGTTTCTGGAATTATTGTGCAACCTCAGATCATCGGCAGCATATCAGATTTTATTAAATTTCAAAATCTGCTAGGTGAGCATTTCTATAATAATAAAAATACTCTTTAATTATAGGTAACCACATTTTTTTGTTGAAAATATTAAGAAAAACAGAAAATTATTGCGGTACTTGACATTTCGACCTTAGATGTTGTTGATGTTCATCTTATCGACATGGTAAAATGAAAAAAAATTTAAGATATGGTACACAATATTTTTTTTTAAATGTTAGGTTGTTGGGTGCTCAGCATCGATGATCAAAATTGGAGGTACCGTTCGAGGAGAAAGAGCTGCAATTTTGAATAGGCTGCTCGAAATTGATTTTGAATTGGAGTCATGTGATGCGGATGATGATAGTGATGTTGCATCAAATGATGGAAGTTTGATTGCTAAATAATTTTTATGGCTAAATTTACTGTAATATATTGCTAAAATAAATTCAAAAAATCATGATAACAAACATGTGCGAGTCTATATCATTTTAGAAAACGAGGGAAAGGAAAGAGTTAAATGGACTTCCTTTTCCCTCTAGCGGCAGGTAGTGAATTAACGTAACACGTGGTGCTTGTAAGAAGAAAAGGTCAAACGTTTGCGCCTCTGTTTGCGCTGGAGAAAATGGGTCGACCAAAGACAAATCAGATGCAAACGAGTGACAAAGGGCTAACAGTTGGTAAAAATAACACCTTGGCATATTGTTATTACGGAAAGATTACAATGATGTTTATTTCAGGCAGTGGTGATAGTGATAAAATGATTGCTGATGAAAAGACAACCGCAGTTAACATGCTCGATAAGGTACTGCAGTAGACTTTAAAATTTCCTTTTAAATACGTGTACTTAATGATAATGTTTGTTTTTCAGGCAGAAGAAAATCTTGATTCGTTTAACCACGAAGCTGCTAAAATGTTTTGTCTGAAAGCTTTGGATATAGAACCAAATTGCCTAAAAGCAGTTGACATGATGGCAAATTTACACCTGGATCTTGGAGAAGTCGACGAAGCAACTACAGTAATATATTTACAATTTAGTTACTTAACATTTTGGTTCTTAATATTTTTTTCATACAGTTCTTTAAACAATCAATTCAACTGTGTCCCGAATCAGGATATAGTAAATACTTAGCACTCGGACAACTGTTTACCGGCAAAGATGCTTTGGAATATTATAAAAAAGGAATTGAAATTTTAGACCAAGACATTGAAAAATCTAAAGAATCAAACGATGATGACGATTCAATTAAGAATTTACTGCGGTTTAAATCAAATGCATTTTGCTCTATCAGTGAACTGTACATGACAGATTATTGGTAAATTCACTGATTTTTTTTTACGTTTAATAAGTAACAGACTCGATAAAATTTCGTTTCCATTTAGTGACGATGTAAATGCTGAAGATCAGTGTCGGTGTTTTATCGAGAAAGCCATTTCAACCGATCCTTCTAATCCAGATGCGTATCAGTTGATGTCAAGTTTTTATTTAGTCGTAGATGATCATGGCGTAAATAATTATAATTAAAATATAGGAAAAAGTTTAATTTCTTATTTTTCCTACACTTATTTTAGAAAGCGCGTGAGATGATGGATAAAAGCTTAAGTCTTTGGTTACCGCTTTACCAGGCTGTCCGAGATGGTCAAGAAGAATTGGCCGACGGTGTTGAAGTAATAATGCGTAGATTGTAAACTTATGTTTGTTAATTAATTAATTATTATTATTATTTTAGTTGTGCCCACTTAGTTATTCGTGCAGAATTAACGCTGTGAAGAATTGTTTGGAATTAACTCAATTTGATGTAAAAAAAAAAAATTAAATCAAATTTTATTTTATTTTTTAAAAAATATAAATTCATTTCAGGAAGCTGAAGTTATTCTTAATGGTTTGGTGGAGGAGGATGACGAAGTCGTCGACGTAAGTTGATTTAACATAAACAAATTGGAGCTAAAATTTAAAAGAATTATTGCTTTAGGTTTGGTATTTGCTGGGATTGATGAACCAATTGAAAGGCGAAGATTATCACGGAAATGCCCGATTTTATTTCAATAAATGCAAAGAAGTAAACGAGCATATTTTAAACAAAAAATTTACATCTGCTAAAAATATATTGTTTTCAGGTAGCGTCAAAAATAGGCGATTTTGATGAGGAAATGCAAAGTGAAGTCGAAGAACGGTTACAAAAATTAGGACCGGAGGACGATTTCAATGATGAGGATAAAGAAAACGAGGATGACGACGACAACTATGAAGACATTGAAAGCAGCGACGAAGAAATGGAACAATAAAGTCAAAATAGTCGAGTAGCACATGAGAGATTCCGTTCTGTGAAATAAGCATGTTGTTTAGTCTCCGGTGTTGCCGGAGCAAAATAGTTGAATAAATTATTTGATGAAGTAACAGCCTGTCCATCCTCATCTACTTCCTCCCTGTGAATAATAATAATCCAGTTTTAAATGTCGCCTTGTAAGAAAATGAGTAAAGATGTTACCAATCCACAGGAGCACACTTTTCTTGAATTATCTTTTCAGCTGTGGACCAACTAAAGCGTACGATTTGAGGAAAGCCAAAGACTAGATCGCAGTTCTGTTGCAGAAAAGACTTTGTCTCGGGATCTAAATTAGAAGTTTCTTATTAAAACCTTGTTACTGTTGATAATCTATCGGGTGCTAACACCTGGCGCAACTCGATGTATCGCAGCCTCAATACACCGCAACCAATTTTTTTTTTTTTTCTGCAAGAATTTACTCAGAGCTTCAAATTTTTGGCCCCATGCAAAAATATTATTGGGCCCCCTCTTCGATTTTTAGGGGCCCAAAAATTCCAACAAAATATAAAATAAAATAAATTGAATTTTTTTTTTCTTTATATTTTTTAAGATTTGGGTCCCAAAAAAGGCAGCGCAAAGGGCCCCAGACTGTAAATTCGCCTTTGGGGTCCCCAAAGAGACTGCGAGAAGGGCCGCAGACCATAAATACGCCTTTGTGGCCCCAAAATTACCACACAAAAAATTTCAAAAAATAATTTTCACAAATATGTATATTTTTTTTGGAAATTGAAGGGCCCCCAAATAAAGGGGCCCCTATGCACTGCATGGGCCTGCGGTTTGGTAGCTACGCCCCTGGACTCGATATACCGAGTTTACACTCATCCTGTTTGATTTGGCACAATGAGCACGAATTGAGCAGCGGACTCGCCCTCCTGCATTAACAATTTGTTTGGAAACAATCGACGAAAAAATGTGAATAAGTAAGCTATTGAAATTGATCTAAAAAGAAAAATTGAGTCGCTGGAGATGGAGTCACAGTAAATTAGGGCGCCGTTCGAGTCACTGCTTTTCGTGGTAGATAGAGTCACGGTGCTCGATTTTTGCGCCAGATCACACGCCACAACTTACCATTTGGATAACCTGATCCCCAAGAAATATCTGGCGTTGTAAGAGTTTCTTTAAATTTCCACGTTTTAAGAGCTCGGTCTCGAGCCACCTGAATTTATCAAAAGAATATTTTATTAATTTTGAGTTTTAATTAAACTTTTCAATCTTTGATGCCCGATATCATTAAAACTGAAATGTAATAAGCCTAATTTGAAATCACTACCTTTGCAATAATACTAGCTGCACTAACGATCGGGTAAATCGAGTCGGCTTTTTTAGACACGGTCACTTTTACCCCCGGGAATTTTAGCGACAATTTTGTTTCGTACTTCTTTGGATCGCCCACTGTATCTACATATATCTGAAAATATAACACAAATCGTTACTTTTACAAGTCCAAGAGAACATTAATTAGTTACATTACCTCAGCAACATTAACGCCATTATTAATGGCATTTTCGACCAAACAAATAGCCGAATCATGAGACATTTCATTCAAATTATATTTGCATCGATTCAACATGCCATTGGAAATCATGTTCGGGGATAACAATTGAACCATCCAACCGATGTCATCCTTATTGCTTGATAAGGTCGAAAAAAGATCTTCCCTTTGCTCTTCGGTTAGTGTTTTCGAGTCCGCTACTTTTGTGCTTTTCAAGTCAAACGTAATGGGGCAGTAGCAAATTCCATACACCATTGGACCCAAAACGGGACCACGTCCGGCTTCATCAATTCCTAACAAACAAGGCTCCTGCTTCGTTTTGTTCGGAACATCTGATTTTACAATATGGTTTTTATAATTAGCATCAGTAAAACAATCTAAATCCATCTTGCTTCAACGATGTAGTATTCGACAACTCCAACAACACCCGCCAAAACGAAAACTCAACGCATGCGCTCTTGATAATGTTTTTCCTAGCAAATCTAGAGGTCGCTTTAGACATCCTGCAGAAAGATTATAAACTATAAATTTATATTACAGCGTTATAGGCATTAAATAATTAAAAAGTAATTTCTTTCCTTTTTCACCAGTTAACACTTCTCGCTTCCCATGCTAGCCAAGGGATTAACGTCACTTGCTCCAACCACGGCGGCGCTTCTATTAACGTCTGGGCTAGTTTTCCATGTGCTTAATGGGTTCAAACTGACTGAGAAAACAGCTAAAAACGTTAAAAATAAACATCTAGAAACCACAGAATAAGAAAAAAGTGAGATAAGTAATTATTAAGTTTGCAGTATGTTTTTGTTTTATTTTCCCAAAAAGATATAATTTTTAGGCCATGGACAGCCTATTATCCATAGACAGCCTATTAACTGTTTGATGTTTTTCTATGAATCGAAACCATTAGATTGTTTGTCAATTAAACTGATTGCGAGTCAATCAGCACATGTTATGACACAAAAACAACTTAATATTGAAACAGATGAACAGCCTTTAATACTCAATGACATCCCAAGTTCTGATACAACTTTAGCAATTGATGATAATAATTTATCTTGTCCATCATCGTCTGCATCGACAGCCAGCAGTTGCAAATGCAAGATGCTTCAAGACGAAGTATATAGACTGAGAAGAAAGCTTAAAGCATCAGAAATCGAAATAAAAAAATTAAAATCCCTCCATTTGGTCGGAGGGATTATGAAAGTAAAAAAAAAGAAATTTATATAGTAAACCCTAAATACAACAACAACAAACAGAAAGTGTATTTTGTCTTAAATATACCCGTATGGTATTTCTTTAATGTCTTTATATAAAAATCTTGATACAGCCATCAAAAAGTATATTACGCCTAAAATACATTGTAATTCTTTAGTATCCTGATATAAAAATCTTAAATATATACATATCACGATTGAAGATCGTTTATTCCCAAACTAAATTTTGGAATTGCTTCAAAACCTAAGAAAGAAAAATGGTAAATATTTAATTGCAATAAAAAAATCTGTAGGAAAAAAAAAAACTTGTTTAAGATATATACTTCAGTCATGTAAGGCCTATTCCCTCGATATGATGAAAGGCACTGTATAGCGATTTGAAATATTTCATCAGCAATTTTAATATTCCATTCACCAGCCGATTGATCAAGCATTGGCTGGATACTTTTATCGTCCGTACAATTCCCCGCAACTACATCAATCTGTGTAAGTCAAAGCAGCAAGAATTAGAACATTTGTCCTAAAATCCCATTAGGGGCTGTCCCTAAATTACATAACGCATTTTTAATTTATTTTTTGACCCCCTTGCATGGTCCTAATACATTTCCGAACCCCCGCACGGTATTTCCACCCAATATAATTTCAAAAATGTCGCCCCAAATCACAAAATTGCCCCTGAAAAAGCGCCCCTTGACATTTGGTGCCCCCCTGCGCCGCATACCCTGCTTACATTGAAGTGCTGCTCCTGACACCATGCATGGTGTTGGATTCAAATCTAACACCACATGGTGTCGTATTCGACTACAACACCATGGTATTATATTTAGGGGAAGTTGGCAGGAAATTAGGTAATAAAACTGAACCCCCAATTTTTAAAATCAATACAAAATTCTATAATTTCTAAATTTATTAAAAAAGGACTATATTTTCATAATTCAACACATTTTCAGGAAAACATTTAACGTTTTTCTACATTTTTATTAATATTTGATCAATTGTTACGTAGCATTATTGAGAACCTCCTGTAACTAAATTCTTACCAAACTGTCATTTGTTTCCTTATTTAGAGGTAATAATCCTGTCAACAATTCCAAAAGCACCTGTACAAAAAAACAAAATTAAAACCTACACAAAATCTCACGAATTTAAGAAGAAAATTATTTTTCCAGCAATTTTATAGAAAATACTTATCACAACTTGATTAATTTACTATCCTAAATTTGTTCTAAAAATATTAGAGATATTTTTACCACTCCAAAACTATAGGTGTCCAATTTAGGTGATATGACTCCAAACATGGCTTCGTGTGGCATGTAAACATGAGTTCCGATAACATTTCCAGTTCCAAAACTAGTTTCAATGTTCAGATCAGGACTAATATGAGCAATACCAAAATCACCCAACTTGGCAACCCACTGACCATCCAACAAAATATTAGCACTAGAACAAAAGCATAACCATTAAAAAACAACAACCGCCACCAATCCTATCAAAACAGACCTTTTAACATCTCTATGGACGTATTCTTGTTCGTGAATATACACAAGCGCTTCGCTTACATCTATTGCTATTTGTATCCGTCGCCTCCATGGAATCGAAGATGAATTATCCTAGAAAAAATTAAAATTAATAATATTGTAATACTAAAATAGAAAAGCGACATTATTAATTACCTCGAGTGAAAGGCGATCTTGCAAGGCTCCATTTGGCATGTATTCGTACACCAAACACAAATAAGATTCACTTACAGAAGCAAGAAACAATGTGATCACGTTCTTATGCTGATAACTAAACAAAACAAATTGACAATTAATTTGAACAACTTTAAATTTATTTACATACGTCGATAATAAATCGACCTCTCGTTTGAATGCCTCATGGAACTCAATTTTAAGTCGTTTTACTGCATATTTCTTCGTGTCGTCAACTCCTAAATAAACTTCACTAAAGGCGCCCCTGCCGATTTTTTGACCGCCGTTATTTAACTCTTCCTCATTGAAATCATTCGTGATTTCCTTCAAATACTCGTACGACACAACCTGTACTCTTTCTGAAACATCAATCCTAATCGCGGACAAATCAACATAATCTAAATCAGTCGATTTCAGAGAGTCAAGATTTTCACTCGATTTGCCATTCGCATCAACTGTTGAATATAACTCTTCCGTTGTCGTAAGGAAACGCCCAGAAATCGGAGGACCTATTAAATAAAAGCAATAAAGTATTATCGAAAAATTAAAAAAAAATAATTGGTAACCTTTTAAAACGTCCACTGCAAGATAATCGGCAACAAAATCCAATTTACTGTCACATAAAAGCTTAATAAGTAACTCCACCGTTGGTCTTTTGCGTCCGTGGGTTGCCCAATCGTTTATAAGCGTAAGAGTTGGTCCCTGCTTACAACTCTCGATTATACTGAAAAATAACAATTAATTAGGTAAATATAATCTCGTGCAGCAGATGTAAACAAACCTGACATGTTGCGCGGTATAAAGCGGAGTTGTGTCTTCGGAACTCGTTGGAATTTTTTCGGCAAGTTGTTTCCATTTTTCCGTATAATCCAAAAGTCTACATAATTCTTGAACAACCTTCGCTGGTAAATGCCGAATTTCTGTTGCTGGAGTAACACTTTCCACCACCACCATCGTGAAACCCGAGGAAATGATTTTTTATTTCATTTTAAATTCCATTACCAGGCGGCGCTCACAGTTGCGTAGACTGCGCGGTATAGACCGAAGTAGACTGATTAAATATATTGATTGCCAGTATTCTATGAGATTTTCTTGCAACTAAATTGAAAAAAAAATAACATAAAATTAATACTTACAAAATCATTATTAGGAGAGTTGTTGCGTACTGCCAACTAGTGCCGGAAACCAACAGCTATAACGGCCATGAATGTGATGAATCCTCGCAAGATTCAAGCATCATGAATCACGATGTGTCGGTATCAATGGTGCGTTGAGTGGCAGATTGAATTTTCTTATTGTTAAAGAAATCTTCAAATGGTTAAATCGTTAAACAAGTCAAGGTCTTACATTAAGAGAGAATACAGATTATATTCTGCAAATATAAGATATTTTTTTACCTGTTGTACTTTGGTCTAGGTGAGGATAAATTGTTACAACTATCGCAGATTTATGGTTTAATTATAAAAATTTTCTCAGTTAGGGTCCCCACTGCTAGATACCGCAATGAATTCTAAAGGACGCAGTGGATCTGTTTCTAAAAAGCATTTGAAAGAAAAAGTTGTTCAAATTTATGAAGCTTTTTTTAAGGTAAATGCTGATCGTGTGGAAATAAAGTTCGTTTTTATGAAAAATAATATAATGGTTTTACTTATTCAGGGTGAAGAACCAGCAAAAGGAAATCCGAATTTCTGGGACGAATTATTTTTATTAAAAGTTAATGTACCATTTATAGAGACTCAATTTGAGAAGTTAAGTGACGAAGATCTGCTTGCACTAAAAGTAAATTGTATTTTTAATGTGAATTCTCTAATTATGGTCACTATCAAGAAAATAGTTTTGACTAATTAGAAGGTATTGCTTTAATACATCATGATTTTTATTATTTTTAGGAAAATATAAACGTATTGTTTTATAAATGTGTGAAAACTATAAAAGAGGATCATCAAATTCGTGTTGTCAATGCATTCCAAGTATACCACCACTACTTTAAAAATCATTATTTCAAAATCAAATGCTGATTCGTACTTTTTTTTCTCCAGACATTGTCGGCTTTAATCCGTGGAATTTTCAAGAAAAATTGTTCTAATTATGGATTTGACGTGATTAATATTTTAATTGGATTCGATATTGCAGAAATTGTGGTGCAGGTAAATGGTTTAAATGAAATAAATTTACCAGTACTGTTAAAGCTTATTATTTATACCAGGAACTCATTGATCGTATTTGTACTCTTCTTGCTGGTGAATATTCGGACAGCTTAAAGAGCCTTTGCTTGAAATTTTTGTTGATAATGGTCACAGCGACTGAAAACATCAGTCAAAACACACTTTTGGAATATCTTATGCTAAATAGTGTTTTTGAGGCTATTGTTCAGGTGGTTTTTTTAAATTTATTTATTAATTAAGAGTGGTATGAAATTTGTAAACTTAATCCTTACAGATTTTAGCAAATTCGCACTTGAGGCAGCAACATGGATACGATGCAGTTTTACTTCTCACGTGTCTAGTCAATTACAGAAAACACGAAGTAAGAAAGAATAAAATAAAAAAAATCCACATTAATTTTTAACTTATCATTTTCTTTTCTCTTAGTCTGCAAATCCATACATAGTGAAATTATCTATTTTGGATGATGAATTAGCCTTGAATGCAAGTATTTTTAAAATTTGTAATTTATTAGTGGATAGCTATGCCAAAATAACACGGTATAACAAACATGTTTTGTAGGGCTATGGTCAAGTAGTTGCAGCATGTTTATCCGAATTGAATCGAAAATATTTTGAAAAGCAAATAGAACCCAAAGGCGGATTTCTCTCAACTCTTACGAGCATGGTGGGAAACATGTTTGTTACAGATGAGGGAACAATTACTAGTGAAAATATAAGGTAAATTGTATTTATGTCTGGTTTCAATTTTTGATGGGTTCTTTATTCTAAGTGCTTCTGATAATGAGATTGCATATCTGAAGTGATGTCAAACTGTCGGGAAAATTGTATCATATCGTATCGGCAATCCATTATTTAGTTGTCCTGGGGTTTTTCTTAACATGGGTCGCATAGAACATCACTCAAATTAGTTTCATAATTAAATTAGGAATCAATGACTGCTCACATTTTCCGTGTTATGGATGAGGAAACTTGAATCTGATTATAGATGAACGCTAAAATGGGATTATGTGTTGTTTTAAAGCTATCAGTTTAAACTGATGCAAACAAGCATGGAGAGTGATTTTTTTTCCTTCATTTTTACAAAAAGCCTTCGAGGAAGAAAATAATGGTGCGGTTTACATTTCACCCAACATTGGTCATTATTATAGCTTTGGACGAATGCTATGGTTACTAGTATTCGGTTCAAGTTATAACTAACTGTTATTGCATTCATAATTTCTAGTTTATTTAATTAAATGAGGACTTGATTGAGGACTTGATTGACTACATGAAACATCGATAGGATTTTATTGTGAATTTATGTTGAATCTTAACCATTAACTCTAAATAAACGTCCATTCACAGTTCACACGTGATAAATTCACATAAGGGGTACAGCAGTTACAAGCTATTCAATCACGGCACCATCTGTATTTAACTAACTATTGGTTTCAAACATATGGATAACGCGCACATTTTCATGGCCAATATTTAGCCAAGTCTCACGCAATCACGTGCTAAACATCCAATTTGCATCAAATTCAAGTGTTATGCAATCTTGCACTAAACTAATTCTTGATCCAAATCTCGTCAAACCTTATTTTTACAGTAGTGCTAAGAAAAAAAAATCGTACAACTTATTTTTGTGCTCATTTTTTAAGCTTGCGTTCGGGTCAGGTCGGGTGCAAGCCAACCCGCACCCGACCCGTATTCCACGCGGGTCGAAATATGTGTTGTCGGGTTGGACACCACTTCTCGAATGGTATGTTTCTTCGACATGTGGAAGAAACGTATCATTCGAGAAGTGGTGTCTAAGAAGTGTACGTCGAAGAAGACACCCTAAAATATGGTTTCTCCCAAAATTTTAATTGATTAGGATTTAGTTTTTTTTCAGGGAAGTGTTATTATTAGGATTTCTTTGGCACATAGAGCACAGGATTTCACAAACTTTTATCATTGTTTTTTTTTTACTTTTTTTTTATTTTTTTTTTTTATTACTGTTTTGGGCATGAAATTTTCATGAAATGGCAAATGGATTTCATGGTTCAGTAAAGACTTTTTCCCGGGTTGAGGTACAAAACTTTCAAGACTTAGCTTGCATTAAACTAGCCTAGAGACATTCTGGATTGGACATTCAACCCTACAGTATGCTTTCTTCTTTAAAACCCTTTTCAGGGCTCACATGGCCATCACATGCTTCTGACTAAACCCCTATTGAACAACTTTAGAGGCACTGAATCATCTTTGCAAAGCACAAAAGTCTGAATTTATCCACTGAATGTAAAAACCTTTCAGACAAGTTGCTATGTTGGTGTACTTCATGCTTTGCAGCTGTCAGGCTGTTGTCATTGCTGCAAAGGGGTATTGTACCAAGTACTACTAGTAGCACCCAAGAATTTAAAAACTCTAGTAATAGATCTTCCTTACGTTTGTTTCAACACATTTTTCGATTTTTTTTTGGTAGTGAACTAATGTTTTTGAGTTGCAAATTTTTGCAATTTGAGTGAAATAAAAGCTGTTTTAAGTTCAATAACCCCGGTCGTATGCAATAAAGAGAACGAGTAAACTAAAGACTTGTTTTGTTGTTAAAAATACACTTGTTGAAATATGCACGATTCACATGTATTCAATACGTGCTCTATAATCCTTGGATACAATGTAGGCACGTCGTGCGCCACCAAGCAGGATGCTGAGAAACATACAATCAAAAATAACACTTTCCCTGATTCGATGTTTCCAGATTTGCATATCCCGAAATTTGATTTCTTTAAATGATTTTTTTTACTCCGAGGTAATCCATGAATTCTGAATGCTTCGGTTTGAAAAGTTCTTTAGTTCGGAAGTCTGCGATCATATTCTTGGTGGGGAGGAATTCAATTTCGATGTCCCTTCGCTCTTCAGTTACTCGCACAAAATGATGGCGGATGTCAATATGTTTCGTTCTCGAATGAAACACTAACTTGTGTGCCCCCTGGTTGTTGCTAAATATTTTAGTAGCACGATTTTTGTATCTGACAAGCTCGATTTCATGCAAGAATTTTTGTAAATATATGGCTTCCTTTGAAGTTCCGCAAGCGGTTGATGAAGTTACAACATTCGTTGCTTTCGAGATTTCCAACTCACTGACGAGTTGGCTAGTTTAAAGCAGTAGCCCGTGTATGAACGACGATCATCCAAGTTCGCACCCCAATCGGTATTCATATATCTGATTAATTTGCTTTCCGGTTTTTTAAACATTAGAGACTTGGCGTTTTTTCCCTAACTAAAAACACAAACCCAAACGAGAAGTTAAAAAGTTTACGTAAAAAGAAAAATTGTGTTCGGTATTACGTTTTGAGTTTGCGATTTCAAAAGGCATAACCCATAACTCAAATCCCAAAAATTTGTGAGAAATGGATCTCAGAATTTATTTTGGAATTAAATTGATTCCAAAATGGCAACAGGTGACTGTTAGTGCATGAATATATGAAAAAGTCTGAAGTTATATCTCATATACATTGCTGTCCATTTCATTCGTCAACGTGCTCGTACCACTTAGACTTGTTGTATTGTTAAAAATACACTTGTTTAAATATGCATGTATTCAATATGTGCTCTATATCCTCATTGGATATAACGTAGGCGCGTTGTATGCCGCCAAGCGGGATGCTGAGAAACATACGATCTAAAATAACAATAATGCTTCCAAAATTTATTTGTATGCTTCTTTGTGTCTTATTTAGTCTATTAAAATTTGTGAAGTGGTGCCCCAGGTTTTTCTAGCACTAGGTTCAGCTAATCTGTTGTCTAATTTCGTGCAATCTTGAAGTTCAATTGGCTGATTTAATTGGAAATGTAAAAACACAATAAACAAATGCAATATTTTATGGTCATGGTACATCTCACACACATCTCAGTTTTCAAGCGGTTCTCATCATTGGATTAATGCAGGCTTTAGAGCACTTTCTCATCTCTGTAATTGATCTGCGCTGAAGTTGATAGATCATCTTGGATGTTAAGGATGATCGCCAGACATATTTCATATTTGTACAAAGGAGAAACCAACAATTGCACAAAACACTCAAAAGAATAATACCATTTCTAAAGCAGTATCTACATTTATCATTCAAGACTAATGTTATTGAATCGCTTCAGGTTTATTTTCTTTCACCAAATTGACTAACATTATATCATGCCCAAATGATATTTTATTTTAAAATCAATAGAGTGAGTAGCTGAGCGAAACACTCGAAAGTAATAGTGTATTTTTGAAGCATGGTACAACATTGCGCAACTGGAAAATTGAGATGAGCTGTAGCTGTTAAGAGCTTCTCTGCTTGTGGTTTAGTTCAGTTTGTGATAGAATAGTAGCTAATGCACGTGATGGAATAATCATAAGGTCCGCAGTTCAATCCTCAGCCCTAATTTCTTCTAGTTTTCATTTTTTTCAATTAAAATTAGGTTTTGATTGATATATGGATTTGTCGATGATTCCGGTATAGCAACTAATAGCGGTTGATATCAATATAGGTTTTAATTAAAACTTTAAGCCGGTCAACAATGGATGATTTTGAGGCAAAGCAATGAGTTTACTACTGTAGACGACTAGACCTCAGGGCCGTGTCGTGCTTTCATACAGAGAGGCGGCATAAGCGGCGAAATCAAAATACACATCCCTAATTAACAAATTTACTAAAGTTAAAGTCAGAATGGTAAAACTGTAATAGATTGTTGTAGTTGATAGTTGATATAATTATTTTAAATTAGTTTGTATTTTCAAAATAAAAATAGTATTCGTACATTTTGTGCAGTTTAAAAAAAAAATCACCATCGAAGGTTATTTTAAAGAAAAAACATTTAAGGGGCGGCATTTCGAAGACTTGCATCATACTGAGAAAATCTAACGCAGGGCCCTGCTAGACCTAAATGATTTTGTTGCACTAAGAACGCAAAAAGTGCAATTTTTATCCAGAATATTCAATTTTCACCTAGAAATGTAAAGTTATTCGGTCAAATGCAACTTGTTTAGTGAAAATTATTAGTATTTACCCTAAAAAAGGCAAAACTTTACATTGAAAAATGCAAATCATTCTAATTTTATCACTATAATGAATTTGTCCAAATACCGTAAAACTTCTAATAGCGCACCTGCACGCTATTTACCCAAAAATATTTAACCCCGCGCGTTATTAGAGGCCGGCGTCTTATTACAAACAAAAAAAAATTGAGAGGGTTGTCAACTGTTTTTCCGACTCGTTCTGCCGACGTTTTGCCATTTCTTGTTGTTTTTAGTTTTTATTTTGCCGTTTTTTTCTTTTTTATGCCATTTTTTTGTGTTTTTTTTATGTTGTCGGCAAAACGTCGGCAAACGACGGCAAACACGTACGCATACGCACGTATCCGATACGTTACGGATACGACCCGCGCGCTAACCGAGATCCGCGCGTTAATTGCCTCATCGGGTTTCCCCCCCCCCCCCTGCGCGTTACTCGAGGTCCGCGGGCTAATGGAGGCCCGCGGACTAATGGAAGATTTACGGTACATAATACTGTATATACTCTCATTGAGCGTGGGAAGCCAATTCAACGTGGCAAACGTGAGTCTAAATTGGCCAAAACGACTAAATTCAATGCATAGATTGATACAAACGACTAAATACAGTAGCTTATTTCTAATTGATAACATGTGCTATTGTGGCACCCCTCTCCAAATGAAAAAATATGCTACCTCACCATGGGGAGCGTCCCTGATGCTTAACCCACGGGTATTTCTGGCCACTTTTTTTTGAGGAAATTTGGCACCCTTAAAAATTTTGGGCTCTTAAAAAGTTTGCGCCAGGGCCCACTACACTGGTGGCATCCCCATCCCACGCTACGTCATTGCTTCTACTCGTTCCTACTCCGTTCCTACATACAATGCCTTGCTGTTTTTGTCAAACTCTTCCAAAGAATTAAAAGTGCTGGAATCCTGCTGAATCGATCGGAAATGAGCTAAAAAAATCGATTGCTGATGTCGGTGCAGAAGAGATATGGGTGACAAACCGAGTTTCTTTGTTTGTTCATGTTTGTAGATTGGGGCTGAGTCCCAGATTTGGAACTCAGCCCCGAAAGAAGTGTTATCTTAGAAGATTTTCGAGTCAGACTAACTGTTTATTTACAATAGATTTTTGGTTGCCAAGCACATATAGTAGTGTTTTGCTTGATGAAATTAATAACAATATTTAATTTGTATGTAACACTCTTCCCTCTTATTGCATAAAAAAATGATCGAAGCTCATCGTAGTTGTGAGTATGGTACTTATCGAAATGATTGATCGAAATATTGCAATAAATGATCAGGATAAATAATCGAAGAATTATAATAAATGATCAGGATAAATAATCGAAAAATTACAGTAAATGATCAGGATAAATAATCGAAGACTTACAATAAATGATCAGGATAAATAATAAAAAAAAATTACAATAAATAATCAGGATAAAAAATCGGAATATTAGAATTGATCACTGGTCACTGCTGACCTGTCCACTGCGGTGGCTGCCTTTCTCTTTAATTCAAAGGATCAAGTGGGGAGCGGCCCATTGAGTGGCTCTCGATGTACAGCGGCAAGCGGCCCATCGAGTGGCCACTGATGTGGCGGCCAGTTACAAATACAGTGAATTTCAGACAAAACCAGGAAAAAAGTTACAACCCGCGCGGGTTGAGTGCGGGTCCGCGGCCGACCTGACCCGGCGTCGGGTCATATTTCGGCTGACCCGACCCGCAACCGATATGACCCGACCTGCGGGTCTGCGGGTTGGACCCGACCTGCGTGCAAGCTTACACGCACCCATGTGACAACAAGCGGCGCATGCACATCATTTGAAAGTGACAAAGAAAGTCAGGAAAGTAGATCAAAATTTACTTTCTTGCAAGTCTCTTTCTAAGGTTGAATTTTTTTAATAGTGACGTAAAAACGTCACTTCCGCCTTGTAAAAGGATGGAAAGGAAGGAAAGTGACTTTCCTTCCAGTATTGAACGCACCTACTGGCAGAAATGAAAAGTGCAAATTTGCCTTTTTTTATTAGTTTTTCTCTTTCCTTATTACAATTGTGCGAAGTAAACAAGATACTGACTGCCCTGCGATTTTTTTATTTTCTGAAAATATAAAATACCAATTCTTATCGTGAAAAAAATCTTTTTTTAAAAATGTTTATGATTAACAAGATTATGGCAATTGGATTTTGGAAGGAATGACCGTTTAACTGTGTCAACTTAACAAAATTTGCCAAAATCGAAGATGGCGTCATAATCCCCATATTCAGGTTTACATGGTCTGCCCCTATTGTTACTCTGTTCTTTTACTTGAGACTTCGTACCGACAAAGAATCAATATAACAAATGAGTTTGGGGACAAGGACCTTCCATTATATACACGTATAAAGACATCATTGGTAAATAATAGGATTCTTTAGCAAATGTTACCACTACCATGGAGACTTATTATTATTATTATTATTATTATTATTATTATTATTATTATTATTAATGTTCGCCTCACACCATAGATATTTCCTAGGAACAGCCCAGTCGCCAGGATATGTGTTTCGAAATTTTGGGACCCTCTGGTTTAAGCTACGCCTCTATAATCGAAAAAACGATTGGCGCCTACTGTTTTAACTTGTTAAAAGTAATAGCTTTTCAGTAGATTTTGTTGAATTTTGCCTTGAAATTTGTTGCTACCCTAATAATAGTAGACATTTTTGGGGAACACATTTCCCAAACCAATGCCTGCCTAATCATTAGTTTGTGTTATACAATAATTGAAACTAATATAAAAAAGTATGGTGAGAATATATTGATTGTATTTAGGGTCAGAAATTCTTCTTTGCCTCGGCGGCTTAAAGCTTATCAGGAGTGGTGAGGCGAAAGTCATCGTCTACATCAACAGTCAGTCACACACTAGCTGCATTCGAAAAGTAATTTAATCTTAATCTGAAATTTACTTTAAAAATATTAAAATGTGTTTAGTCTCGAA
>JAQIXU010000562.1:0-29782 GCA_034701245.1 Strigamia transsilvanica | reverse complement strand
ATTTATTCATCAAATTTTCACATTTCTTCATCAAATTTTCACATTTCTTCATCAAATTTCACATTTTTCCATCAAATTTTGCCAGTATTCATCAAATTTTCACATTTTTTCATCAAACATTGACGTTATTTCATACAATTTTGCAATAAAAGAACGATGAAAATAAAAAAAATAAATAAATAAATTTGCAAGTGCCCCAGTTGATCCTCCATGAAATCTGGTCACCCTTCGTGCACCCCCCTAGTTGTGCTATGCGCCTAACTACACAATTCATTTCCTGTGTAATATCGTATATCATTGGACATTCATTCCAAAGGAATAAAAACCCAATACGCAACTACTGTAAAAAGAATAAGTTAGATTTGCATTGTTGCAATAAATACGAAAGAATCCATCTGCCCAAACACGCCAAAAAAATCCCTCCACTTCCTTTGAAGAGTGTTGTGGAGCAGCAGGAAATCCTTACGTGACGAGACACGTGTTTAAGTACAAGGCAATTCAACTTCCAATTTGCACACGTGTAGCACGCAACTTGCGGATTTGAGCACATTAAACGACAAACATGCATACGCTTAATCGACATTTATTAAAACACCTGCAGATTCGTTCATTTACTACACAACACATCTCAATACACGAATTTTGCACAACACGTGCGAAAAATGAAATATTCTTACTGTGGTCATGAGCAATGACAAAATATGAATCTTTCGCAAGCTGTTGAGCTAATTTCTTGTAATAGCCAACGTGTTCAGCAAAGCCATGACAAAGAAATACGATTGCCCTGAAAATCAAAATAAATGACTCATTAACACGAATAAACTTTGATCATTTTTCGTATCAATTTTGCACATATCAGATTTTAAAATTTTACAAAAATTTTACAAAAAATTGAAATTTCTCACTTGAGTTCGGATTTTGGTTGCCATCTCGTACAATAAATGAGTTTTCCTTTTGAATTCACTAAATAGGATTCCCAGCAAGATATATTCATATCGACAGATTCCATCTAAATAAATAAAAAAAATTGAAAAAAATTTAAAGAATTGGAATAGTATTCGTAGAATCTGTTTTAAAAAAATTTTATGTCCAAAATATTCCGTACTTACTTTATTGCTTTTTAGTTACTACCTTGTCGTAACCATCACAAACAACTATTCGATACAACGTATGTAATTGCCCGGGCTCATTCACTAACCCGCCATCTAGGGACGCTTTTGTGAAATATTTTTTCTTTCATTTTATTCATATCTCGTGTATTGTATTTGTTTTATTTGTTTTAATTTTTGTAAATTGTGAAGAGGTATTAAAATTTGATAGGATAGGATTATAAATTTTTATAAATTTTTTTAAATTTCCGTAACGACGTTTGTAAAACACTCTTCCATTGGCTGGTGGACTGATCACTCATTTTACTTCGTCCGAGACACAAGCTAGTTCATGAATTGTAATTACCCACTTAAGAGCACGTCACAGTGAACCATTTTTCTTTTCACTATACACAACTACCGTAATCTCGATTATTAGTTATTTAATGATTTCAAATTCTTAACTCCCTAAAAAACAATAAAGAATGGTGAAACGCAATTAATCGTATTCCGCCACCTATTGACACATTTGAACATTATTGTAATGTTATTATATTGTTTTACAAAATTAAATTATAAAATCCTATCCTTCTTAATTTTAAAAAGAAATTATTCATCACTTTAAAAAATTAAAAATTATTTATAAAAAATAAAAAGTCGATTAAACTTTATAAATACATCCGCTTTGGTAATGGCCGGTCATGTGAAGCAACTTTGATTTAATTTCTATAGTGTCAAAAATGGTTAACCAAAACCCAAAATCAAGTAAAATTTCGAGCATATTGGGAAAAGACGACAACGATATTGTCTTAAATCTTTTAGGAAACAAATGTCAAGTAAGATACAAAGAAAAAACGTGACAATTCGATCAAATCGACTCATCTTACATCACATTTCAGAGCCTGGCAACAGCTGTAATTCAGCTTTTTCTCACCGAAATTCCGCAGCACAACAAATGGGTGAAAAGGATTTGTGGCGTTGCATGTTTCATCAAGGACAATTCCAGACGATCTTACTTCATTCGAGTGTTCAATATGAATGTAAACATACAAATAATACTAATTCGATGATAATTTATGCAATTATTTGCTTTTTAGGATCAAAAATTAGAATGGGAACAGGAATTGTATGCGCAATTTAAATATCGAACTCCTCGACAGTTTTTCCACACTTTTGAAGCCGAGGTGAATTTTTTTCATGCAAGAAATCGAATCAAAATGATCGTTTTTTTGTATTGTTTAAGGGAGGTGTTGCTGGACTGAATTTTGCTGATGACCAAGAAGCGAGTTTGTTTCAAGCCGCAATTCAAGACAGACTCAAGAATAGGGAACTGAAAATCGCGGAAAAGAAAAATGCTCATTCCAAAATTCCGGCTGCAACATCTACAGGGGTGAATGTACCAGCTACACGTGAGTTTTTGATTAATAAACACAAAATGTAGTCGTTTTTTAGAATAATCTGTATTTGTTTTATAAAGAACCAACTGGCGGTCAGGGGAAAATATTCAACACGTTGAAGATGAATAAAAAGGATAAAAAGAAGATCAAATTCACTAAAGCCGATATCGGTGATCCGACCAACTTCCAGTAGGTTCTCGAGTACAAATAATATAACGCAGTTTGTTTGAATAATAATTATGATGATTTCAGGCATGTTTCTCACGTCGGTTGGAATCCGGCAAAAGGATTGGATGTAATAAAAATGCAAAAATTGAACATTTTTAGAGTTAAAAATAATAATAATAATGATTTCAGGGTTTCCAACACGACAAGCAAGATACCCACATGAACAAATTATTTGAAATGGTTGGAATCTCTGATAAACAACTTGAGGACGAAGAAACTCGTGCGTTTATCTACGATTTCATTGATCGCCAAGGGTTCAGAGAAACGTTACAAAAACTCAACGAAGAAGAAACCAGTATAAACAAAACAGATTCGAAGTAACTCTAGCGACATTCAAAACTCATTTTTTTGTAAATAACTCTGAAAAATACTGAAGAATATTGAAAAATACTGAAAAATACTGAAAAATATTGAAAAATATTGAAAAATACTGAAAAATACTGAAAAATGATGCAAAGTTGTCGCTATTGTTGGATATTGCTTTGAATTGTCTGATATTTATTGATTTTTTTCCAATTCAGCACCACCTCCAGTGCCCGCACGACAGATCCAGATCGGTTCTTCGCCGACCCTTACCCCGGCAGCAACTCGACATACACCTCCGGCCCGACCGATGCAGATCGGTTCGTCGCCGTCGCCGTCGCCAACCCCGACTCCACCGGCGAGCCGACATCCGCCGCCCGCTCCTCCCGCACCGCCGGCTCGCGTGATTGTGCCGCCGCCTCCGCCGCCCTCGGCTCCGCCCGCAATCAACAAACCCAAAACCTCGCCGACGGTCAACTGGCAAATGGGAACCCCTCCGCCCCCTCCCCCTAGCAGAAATCTCCCGCCGCCTCCACCCACTCAGTTCTCTCACGCGGGTTCTCCGGCGGCTTCTGCAGGTGCTCCGCCGCCGCCGCCGCCCCCTCCACCGCCGCCGCCCGTCGTCATGCCGCAAGACGTGGCGGATGAGATGTTCGAATCGACGGAGTCCTCGGCAAGCGGCGAACCCGACGTGCGATCCGCACTTTTGGCCGACATTCGGACCAAACGCAATTTAAAGCCGGTGCAGCGCGATGACTCGCAGAAGCCAGCTACTTCTAGAAACGAACTTCTTGGACAGATCAGATTGGGAGTTGAGCTACGACCGGTAAATGGAATTCCGCAGTACTGGACCAGGGTTTCTTGTCAATCAATACAAATTTGGGGGGTTTGAAACAATAGAAATATTGATTTTTGTTTTTTCTTTATTTCTATTAGGCCTGTGCGATATTGCGATACATCGAAATGCGATATTACATTTTTGATATTGCAACATGATATCGCAGAACTGCTTTTTGGTGACGTTTTGGTAACATTTTGTGCAGAAGAGAGCCCAAAACGTCACCAAACATCTAAAAAAAAACGACCAAAACGTTGCAGTTTTGAAGGTTTGTGCGATATTGCGATATATTGTCATATCTCAATATCGTTATATCGCACAAAACTACAAAATCGCAATGTTTTGGGCCTTTTTCGGCTTTTTTGTGACGTTTCGGACAGTTTTACCGAATGTAAATCTAAAAATTGCCCAAAACGTAACCGAAACGTCAGGCAAGAGTGGAAAAATGCTCAAAACATTGCGATATTGCGATATATCGCTGCCAAGTGAATATGATTGCCATATCGCATTCAATCATATTCACTTTAAAAAATCATCGCACAGGCCTAATTTCTATTCAATTGTTTCACTGCAGACTCCAGAAAGGCAGTCTTGTTGGACACCTCGCGATCAGCTCTTAGGCGACATCCGCAAAGGTGTCCTTTTAAAACATGTCGAATGCGGGGTAAGGTGACATAGTCCAGCCGTAACCCGTAGTCACATTAACCAAAAATTCGATTGAAATGATTATGCGTAGAAATACTAATTGATCATAGCACGCAAATTTCGTATCGAGGGCCCGAGAATGACTAAACGTGGTCCTAATTAGAAGCAGACCTAACGTTTGCTGGGTAGTGGAGTGAAATCATTCAGATAACCGAGCATGCACTCGTGTTAGTTATTATTCGGGATGATTAGGATAATAGGTGTTTTGATTTTTAGGTGAGTGATACTCCACGACCGCCATCCCAACCCCAGGGAGTACTAGATGGAATGGCCAATGCATTGGCAAGAGCATTAGCAGAGAGGTCTAGGGCTATACATTCATCCGGTAAGAACGAATATCTCTGGAATTGTTTAGAACAGAGGTTCCCAATTTGTGGTATGCGTACCGGTAGGTGATAAGTGATGAATTAATAATGAATATTTTGCATCGTATCCGACTAGTTTTTTCAGAAATATTAACCTACTGGTACGCGTCACCATATTGTATTTTGTCTTAAAAAGATTGGGAATCTCTGGTTTAGAAGTAAACCGATTTTTTCGATTTTTTAAAATGTTTTTTTGTTTTGTTTTTGCTTTTTCGTTAGTTTTGTCAATTGGTTTTTGGGATTTTTATAATGTTTTCATAGTTTTTTGAGTCGCTAAACCATACTGTGGGGAAAATAAATTGCTAAAGCGGGCGTCACTAAAGTGCTTATTCCCCGATTTCTTGTTTTTGTTATTGCAAAAACTGCTGATGGATGTAGTCACTTAGCAGGAATGATGATGTGATGACATAAGACATTTGACATACTTTTTACATTTAAATAGTTACTAATTCAAACAAAATGGATGCTACTTGGAGTTAGTGGTTGATGCTTATTGGCTAATACCAAAAAGCATTCTTACATAGTATGAATGACAAGCCTGCTTGCTTGCTTGCTTGCTTGCATGATTGCTTGTTTTTTTTTTGCTTGCATGCTTTGCACTTGCTAATCTAAACCAGCCTTTAGACTGCATTCCAAAACATGAGTGTGCCTATGCCAATTGTGAAATGGGGTTAATAACTTTCCTTGGTGGATGTTTTCAACTTGACGAAAAGTCATTTCATCTGATTCATATAATTTCAACCAGTCTATTTAAACTACAATACTTGTTCAAAGGCTGTTTAATCGCATTGAGTTTCTAAACGCTAGCAACTTGGTGCATTCATAAAGTCATTTAAACTTGTTTAAATTTTTCAAATCCATCGAAATGTCAAATTTAACGTGTAAAATTCTAGTTAGCTAATCAGTGCTTTTTCAAACTGTGGTCCGCAGACCAGTGCTGGTTCGTCAGCAAGACGCTGTTGATCCGCCACTTTACCGCTGAAAGTAGACCAATGTTAGCAGGGCCGGCCGGACAGCGGTGCGAATGGTACGCCTGCACAAGGCCCCGCGCCGGGCCCCGCATATTATGCGATTCTGTTTGAAGATTTTGGTTCGCTACTTGAAGTTTATACTTAGCTTAAAATCAACCCGTTAAATCAGGCCCCGCATGAGAACGTTTGCACAATACTCCGCTTATTGCCCGGTCCGTAATAATTGGGACAGAAGATACCGGTCTGCGACATTACGTAGTTTGAGAAGCACTGAGCTTGTAATAGCTGCAAGAAGAGACGTGCAATCGCCATTTAGAGAAGGGAATTCTAATGGAGGTTGTTGTTATTTTTAGATGACAGTGGAGACGACGATGAAGACGACGAAGATGATGACGATGATTGGGATGATTAAATTTGTGGGTTCCACGGGAAGAGTTGGATGTGTTTACAGGAAATGGGTTGAGAATAATTCGAAGGAAGTTGGTGAGGTGTAAGGAAAACGAAGGAGGAGGATGTGAATAAACTGAATCCGGTCTGCGGTGTTTTTCAAGAAAGTCGCCTTAAATACAAACGTATGATTCATTTTAGTTTTGTTTGTTTTTAATCAATGGATTAATTTTTACAATTTGTCTCTCTTGTATCATTGAAATGAATTTGGGGAATAAAGTTTTCGTTGGAAACCAACTAGGGCGAATAATCGAGTTCAGTCAAAATTTGCAGTGCCGGATTACACATTAGGCCAAGTAGGCACCGGCCTATGGGCCCCACGCCTTTTAGGAGCCCCGCGACAAGGGACGAAAATGATATTGAATTTGATTTTGAAAGAGAAGTTTGCCGCTTCTGATGCAACGGTGCCAGCATCGCAATCGTAGAATAATTTGTGAAAATATCAACGTTTGTTTTGTTTAATCAAATTGGTTTATCAAGACTTTGTTGTTCAAAACGTATTAGGATAGAATTTGCAAAGTGCAAAGGGGACCCCGACATTTCTACGGTCTAGGGGCCTCTACATGGGTTAATCCGGCACTGGTTTTAGTTGATTTTTGCAATTGATTTGCAGTTGATTTGCAGGATTTGTTTGTCAACTTGTATGTCAACTTGCATGTCAACTTTAATGACATGGAAAATTACCATTTGTGGTTCTAGCAAGACTTATTTTCGCAATTTGATTGTTGTTTATGAACTTTTTTCAACTTCTATCAAGTTGAAGCACAAAAAAATGAAAAATAAAATAAAATAGCTGATATATTTCATTTGTTTTGTTTGATGCTTTGCGCGGATTGCGTAAGTACCATGCCATCTTGATATTTTTTTGGTCGGACGTTCTTTTCTTGATCACATCCGCGAAACGGAAGGCGCTGATTTGCACAGAAAGAGGTGCTGCAGCACAAGTAAAACTGGGATGTCACGACTCGAGTTGGGTATTTCCCGAGAAAATCGCAATCTCGAGATTCGGGATTTGCCGAAATAATGAAAATTTGAATTCTCGAGATTCGGGATTTGCCGAAATAATGAAAATTTGAATTCTCGAGATTCGGGATTTCCCGAAATGATGAAAATTTGAATCCTCGAGATTCGGGATTTCCCGAAATGTTAAAAATTTCAATTCTCGAGATTCGGGATGAAAAATCTCGAAAATACAATACAAAACGAATTTATCCATTTATTTAGCGAGTATTGTGTCCAAAACACGTGACAGCTTTCGCCCAATCAATCAGCGCTCAGAACACTGAACAGCAAATAACACGTGGATACGTGCTACAAGTGACAACTCGAACTTCGCACACCGAAAAATTCTACAAATTGTTTATATTTCTGTCGTAAACCGGCAGTTGAAAATTACAGGAAAGGAAATCAGCATCTGATTTAAATTTGCACTTGTCGGCCGAATGAGTAAGCATTTCGAGCGAAATTTCATTACTTAATGCAGTTTATTAATCGAAATATTTATTTTTACCACCAGTCAAACAATGGCGCTTTCAGGTGCGTGTTACGAATCTTAAAACATGCATTGACGTCACGCGTGTTTACATACTACCAGCCCACTTCCGGGAACGAACCTCACTTAATCACAATTTTATTTTATCCAGCCTCCAGCAGCACGTGTTTGCACATCATGAACTTGCAAGTAAGTTTTCACATTTATTTACACAATTTTCTCATTAAACATTTATTCATTTAATTACATTTTTTTTCACGACGTAAAAATAAATGAAAAAATAATTATTTTTTTTGTTTTAAAAATTTATTTTATTCATTTATTTCGTTTTCTCCACTAAACTTGCAATGAGAAATATTTTTCATTCAAATTTTATTTTTATAAAAGTTTTATAAAAAAAAAAATTAATTCGACTCCTCCCGCTAGTTTCGACTGCGACACCTGTTCCAAGTGAAGGTGTTTGCTTTCTTGGGATTGCGCGTGATGACGTCAATTGGCAAGCCCATTTTCTTTTTAAAGTTTCAAGTTTTATATCAAAAGAAAAAGTTCAAAGCACAAATACATATAATATCGCCTTAAAGTTGATAAGAAATGACGTCACGATTTGGCTCGGCGCGGATAACTCGCTTCGGTTAAGCCTAGTTTTCAAACAGTTGAATATGCGAATTCTTAAAGCCGGGGCTTGAGTTTTTCTCGGAAAATTTCATTCTTTTTTCCTTATGGTAATTGAAGATGACGATGATTTATTTCTTTTACAGTTTTTGGTTTTCCCCAAAACGAAACGAGGTGGGGCCTTAAAGGGAATGCGAATGCGAAGCTCAATCAACCCCACCTGGTGATTCAATTGCGAATTAATCGCCAAAAAATGTGAAAAAAAAACAAGATTTTATGCAAAATCGGGGTCGAAATTCGCTGAAATTGATGAGTTTCTGTGCGAGTAGGACTCTGGTCTTGCTCTAGTCTGACTGTCCGAGCACAAGGTCAAATTGTGTAGAGTTTCCCAGGCCCAGGAAGGGGGCCATCTAGAATAAGTGACAAATGTGCAGATTTCAACTTGAGATTGTGTTTTCTTGACAACAAATTTCGTATTCTTCTTGAGGAACTGTTTATGACCTAATTCATGGTCATATGTTAAACTTGATCAAGTTGTGCTCACGTGGTAATAAATTCGTCATTTTTTTTGTGTGTGTGTGTGACTTATTCTTGATTATTTGATACATTGAGGCAGATTATTCTTGAGTGATGGTTGGTTTGACCTTTATTTGCAAGTTAGGTTGAGATTTCGTTTTGATTAGGGGACTTGAAATGAGAGTGATTTTGTTCTTAATCGGATGATTTAGTTGACGGAATTTGGTTTTTGGTTTGGTGAGACGGAATTCGTCGCCGGTGTACAACGGTTGCGTTTTGACTGAGCGTTTTGAGGGGAATTGAGTAAGCAGAACTTTATTGGAAATAGTTGAAATATTCTGATAAAATGTTAGCGTAATGGTTATCAAACAGAAAGTGCAATTTTTTGTCTTGAAGTATCATTTTTGCGGTCAAAAATTTTAAACGAATTTACGTCTAAAAGTGTAATTTTGCATCAAATGATGCAGTTTTTCATCAAAAATGCAGTTTTTTTAAAATCAGAAATGCATTTTTTATATCAAAAATGCAGTTTTTATCAAAAATGCACTTTTTCATAAAAAAATACACTTTTTCATAAAAAATGCACTTTATCATAAAAAATGCACTTTTTCATAAAAAATTCACTTTTTTTTATCAAAAATGCAGATTTTTTATTTATCAGAAATGCACTTTTTCATCAAAAAATGCACTTTTTATCAAAATTGCACTTTTTCATCAAGAAATGCAGATTTTCATCAAAAATGCAGTTTTTTTTAAATCAAAAATGCATTTTTTAAAAACAAAAATGCAGTTTTTACATCAAAAATGCAGATTTTATCAAAAATGCAGTTTTTACATCAAAAATGCAGATTTCATCAAAAATGCACTTTTTTATCAAGAAATACATTTTTCATAAAAAAATGCACTTTTACATCAAAAATGCACTGTTTCATCAAAAAATGCATTTCTTCATCAAAAAATGCACTTTTTCATCAAAAATGCAGTTTTTATCAATTTCAGTCACACGACGTACAGCACAAAAACCTCCCACACAAATCTAATAAATAAATACAAACAAACCATACTTCTAATCGAAATCAATCGACACATGAAACAATTCACATCATTCGACACAAATCCTCCCGAATGTGAATCGAAGGTCAATCAATCCAAATCGAAAAATTTCTCTTTAATCTCTCTTTTTCCATTTATCCCAACAAATCTGTCGATTTTTGCTCGCAACAAGTGTCTCAACATTAACCTTGTTGACATTTTTTTGTGTGGCACGCGCTTTATTTGCCCTATTTAATCCCAGCAGCCCATCTGAGATCGGATGCTGCATCTATTATCCCATCGACGCGCGACATCCGGTCTGTTTATCCAATTGAGATGCTTCCTGTGGATCTTTGTAGGGTCACGAGGCTGAGTGGCCAGTTGCAGCCACCATTTAATTTCCTTGGATACTCAGCTCTACTAAAAATATCGTTTCTTGTCACTCTTTACAGTCGTCAGTGTGCACTTCCACCGAATAACAAAGACTCGCTTCCTTGCACTGAACAGCGCCGCTGTGACCGAATCGGGCATTAACTCAACTCTACGACCACTGCATTATGGATGGTAATCTTGTTGTTTTTTTATATTTGTTTACATGGAAATGTTGTAATTTGATGTGGAATTTTGATTTGGTGTGGTACCGGTGTATTTGCAAGCTCGGACGATGGTGGAAACGAGTTTTTTGTTTTTTTTTAAACGAGAGATGTCGCAACAGGTGTTTGCAGTTTTGTAATACGAAAAAGAGAGTAGTGGTGGAGGAAGGGGATGGTATTCTGGCAAATGCCAAGGGTACCAGGTGACTGGGTGGAAATTATTATTTGTTGAGGTTTTGTAAATTAGATTATGGTGATTGCACTTTTTCTGCTTTTCATTTAATCCCAATGCAGTTTTGGGCGTAAAAAGAGTGCACTTTTGAATGTAAAGTTGCATTTTTGGCTTGGAAAAATGCAGTTTTGGCTTGGAAAAATGCAGTTTTGACTTGAAAAATGCAGTTTTGACTTGAAAAAATGCTGTTTTGACTTGGAAAAATGCTGTTTTGACTTGGAAAAATGCAGTTTTGACTTGAAAGATGCATTTTTGACTTGAAAAAATGCAGTTTTGACTTGTAAAAATGCAGTTTTGACTTGTAAAAGTGCAGTTTTGACTTGAAAAAAATGCGGTTTTGGCTCGAAAAAAATGCAGTTTTGTGTGGAAAATCGCATTTTTAGTCATTGAAAATGCTTTTTTGAGGCCTAAAATTATTATTTTTAATCTTAAAAACGTATTTTTGACTATAAAAACTGCATTTTTATTTTTTAATCCTAAAAATGCCCATTTTTGCAAAAACGCACCGCTATGAGTATGGAATGATATTGCGAAAATTACCAAGTCAAATTGTAAATCGACGTAAACTATTCTTGACGTTTCCAAAATGATTATTAGCATTTTGCAAACATTTAATCGATTTTATTTCGCACATTGTTTAGTCGCTGCTCGCCTTCACAGTCCCTCGCCAACGCCATCGCTCGAAGACCCCTTGACAAAAAACAAAGGTAAAATTAATCTATCACAATTTTCTCCATTTTTCCTAAACGAAGAAGTTGCGAGAAGCGAGTGGGCTCTAATTTCGCAAAAGGGGAAATTGCATTTGTCCACTTCCTGTACACGTCCTATGGCGGAGGAAAGGATGTGTTAAAAGCAATCAAATATATCCTGATAAGGAAGTCGAGCACATCTCATCCGCCGCATTCAGTTTGATCTTCGCTCATTGGTCAATCTCCCCTACACCGCACACTCTGGTGGGAAATTAGGCAAAATCGACTCTAATTCAATCTCTTCATTTCCTCTTGTCTTTATATTGCCAATTTCGCGTCTTCATAAATTATGGATCGCGATTGGTCAATTAATCATTTCCGGTCCATGCAAATTCGACTGACCGGAAGTCTTTATGACATAAGAAAATGACCTGGATCGCACTAAACGCGCGTTATAAGACCCCAAACCAAAATAGAGGTTTCGTGGGCCCCAAAATATTAGCAAAAATGGCGTCTGAGGGGCCCCAAACACATGATTATATTATAATGACCGCGCATGCTCAGATTTCGAAACAAATGTGAAGTTCATTGAATGCTCGAGAATTTGGGTTTTCCAAGGAAGTTTTTCACGTGGTTTTCTTCAGGAAACACCCAAGTTCCTTCTAAACATTTTCGTCATATCCTTTGATAGATGTAATCAAAGCAAACAACAATCATTTCAAGTAGATCTTGCTTTTTGTGTATTTATTTAACTTACTTGTTTGTTTATTTATTGATAATTGATTTTCTTGTTTGTAGCCATGGAAACGAACATCACACTGTGGCAATTTTTATTGGAATTGTTACTGAGCAATCAGTACACCAACATCATTACATGGACAAATGCCGATGGAGAATTTAAATTGGTCAATTCGGAAGAAGTTGCTCGATTATGGGGTTTGAGGAAAAATAAACACAACATGAATTACGACAAATTAAGCAGGGCGTTACGCTATTATTACGACAAAAATATCATTAAGAAGGTTCTCGGCCAAAAGTTTGTTTACAGGTAATTTTTACATTAATTTCAAGTTTCAACAATGCATGTTTTTGCTCAAAAAAGCGTTTTCTGGCAGAAAAATGCATTTTGTTTTGTTTGGAAATGCATATATGACGTCAGAAAATGCATTATTTGTGCGAAAATGCATTTCTTTTCATGTGAAATGACATTTTTTCCACCTGAAATGAATTTGTCACTCGTAAAAATGCATTTTTTGAAGCTAAAAAATGAATTTTTGCCATTAAATGTTCTAAAAATTGTCACTTCTGAATTTTATTAAAAACCGTTTAGTTTAATTCCTTTTTTGTTTTTTTTTCCTTTTTCTGAACAGATTTGTTTCTTTTCCTGAAATCGTCAAAATGGAAAATAAAATCCCCTTCCGAGTCAAAATGGAGGCTCTTCACAAATCATCAACCAGTAGCAGTTACTTCTCCGCGACCAATGACGCATGCGCGGCATCGACCAATCAGCAACAGAGAAAACCCGATGTCAAAAACGAGGACGACTGGTCGCCCGGTCCCATTCCGTTGACGGTCGCTGCCGTAAACGAAACCAGACACGGACTGAAAAAAAAAGACGTCGTTGATGACATCACGATCAGCACGGGCGTACTGGTCCGCACACAAACCACGAACACGTCAACAGTAAATTCAACACATCTAATTGAATATTTTCATTTAAAAAAAAAAAAAAAAAAAAAAAAAATTCATCCATTTTTAGATAAGCCGACCGAAACCCTCGCCACTAGATATCGCTGCTACAGTCGCATCGGCATCGACGCCATTATCAAGTCCCAGAACGACATCCATGTTGTCGGCTCTACAAACACCGGTTGTAGCACTCACATCTCCTTTATTTTCTTCATCCAGCTCAAAATCGACGCCAGGTGTCGTGCCAGTGCATTTTTGGAGCTCGCTCAGCCCGCTGAGCGCTCTTTCGTCACCCCGGTATTCCCCGGCCACCGGCCATTTCCAATTTCCCGCTTACACATCCGGGAGTCATTTCGCTTTGCAGCCGTACTCGCTAGAAGCAGGACTGAGCCCCGTGTTATTATCGCCCACAAAACCGATCTCTGTGCTTCAATAATTTGCTTTCGATTTTCTTTCGGGTTGTTTGTTGTAAATTGAATGAAAGATGATTAAACGAGTTAATACAGTACGATTAGACTGGTCGGATATTAATTTTAGGCCTATTTTATTACGTTTGTAAGGAAAAGTATAATATTTTATATAAAAATGTTTTAGTTGCTTGAATTTTGTAAGTTTTTTGAATAAACTATTGCAATTAATCCTCAGATAGTAATGAGTGATAAGTGCTTTTTGTTTAACGAAAATTACACAAATCCGGAATGACGTCCATCTTTGAATTTGACGCGTAACGACGTACGGCGCTATCTGGTGGTCGACTCAGCAAGTTTGACGATGAAAATAATTTTAAAATTTGTACATTTCTAGGTTTTCCAATTTTGGTGTTGCAAAATATATTGATAAAACAAGTTTTAAAAGGTTAGTAAAAATATATTTATTTCATAACATCATCTTTTTTTCGTAAATTTCTTTAATTCACATACGAAACGATGAACTGTGATAAACATGATTGTTCTGTTTATAAATAGATGCGGAAATTGTCACCAGAGCTGCCATGCCTACCGAGTTCATCATTTATAAATAACTACGTACTTGATGTTTGTCTTTAGTTGTTGTTTTTTTCTTTTCCTTTTAATACTTTCAATTTTGCTTATAATAGGATATGTTGAATATCCCGGATTTTAGATTTTTCTCAAGCGATTTAAGTTTTATATTTCTGTCTGAGAATGAATAAACAGTCGTAATTTAACATACCGATGATATATTTGGTTCGATGAGTTCCCACTAGGGCGGCGCTTTAACACCATTATTATTTCACGCAGTACTAACAAACTCGCGAGAGATTAAACAAATCGCCACCAGAGTGCCGCTTTTTTATCACATTTTTATCGGAAATGTCACAATTCACCGATAGGGGATTGAGGGAATTTAAAGAGCCGAGCTCCACGTGATTTCTTGTAAGTGCAAGTTGCGCCGAAGATTCGTTACTCTCTCAGGCTCAACTCTTTGCCTACAAATTCCAAGTCACCGTTTCACTATCTACAACAATATGGTAAGTACATTTACTCAATATCCCCCCTCCCCCCCCCAAAAAAAAAAAAAATTAACAATTTTAATAAATTAAAAAATCAAATAAAATCAAATAAAACCAAATAAAATCAAATAAAACCATCCAAAATGTGTAATTTAATATCCCCATGACGTGACGTGCCTTTCAGATGACGTTTACACACAAATAAAAGCACAAACAGCTGTTTACGATTTTATTTGCAATTTTTTTTTATTTTTATTATTTCTATCTGTGTAAACAATTCTCGATAAATTCACTTCCAATAAGTATCGCTCGTCTTTTAATCAAAGACGCCCCTAAATGAGTCACCAACTATTCAAACAATTAAAAAAAATTAATTTAATTAAAATTAATTTTTTTTTTCAAACTAATTTCCAACACATAAGGCCGTTGTACCTTCGGAATTTGGAAAATTTCTTGAATTCTCTCCAAATTTGAAGCGGAAACACAATTGTTAGTGATGTTCAATACAAATTACAGACTTTCGAGGCGAACAAAATCGAGATGATGACGTCATTTCCTCCCAATTTCCTCTTATCAACACATAGTTTCCTGTTTTTGGCGAAAAAAGTTTTATTCCACTTAAAACTCCATGGGAGAAGGTCCCTTGAACTCGCATACTCCCCTTGGTTCAAGCCAACCACTTGAGTATGCGTCTATTAATAGACAAGAGGGTTTTTCATTTCGTGTGTCATGGAGTCTGGTTGCTATGGAGATGACATAGAGATGATGAGAATACAATGGTTTAATTGTCAGCAAAAAAGAAAAAAAGAAAGGGAAAAAAATCAAATCGAGTTCAAGTTCAGTTCAGTGTGAAAGTTTCCAGTTGAGAAATTATCTTTACAAAAGTTTGAAAAAATGTGTAAAAGTTGAAGATTTTGTTTTTTTTTCTTTTCGTGCTTTGTGCAATTTCTTTTTTTTATGTGCGAGGGTGGCCGCGTAAAAATACTTCACCGGAACCAGGGAGAGAGTTTATTCCTCTTTGTGCACTCCTGGAAGCATGAATAAGTCAAATGGATGAGTAATCTGTATAAACACAAGAAGGAATTTAAGATTACGACAATCTGAAGACTTTTTTTTTTTTCATTTTAGCACGGTTCTGTAAATAGCGTGGTGATTATACCGCCAGCATGATACCTAATTTTGCTGATGTATGGTTCTGTAAATAGTCTATCGATAGTGTTTAATGGTGATGTTTAGCTCTGTAAATAGTAGTTTAGTGATAACGATAGCATGATGCTGTGTTTTGGTGATGTATAGGTCTGCAAATAGACTTATATTTGGTAATGTTCGAGCCTGTGGCTCGGTCTGGGAGAGGAGGATAAAGTTGCGATGATTAAGCGTGGAAAAATGCGTGTTGGGAAAAAAATATCATGTTGCATGACTTAGTGTTTGGGGTGACATTTTAGATGAATTGAAGTGTGAGAAGGGAGAGAGAAAAAAAATGTTTGCTTTTTGTGATTGAGGCCCATTACCGTAGCTCAGACCGGTCTGGTCTGGCGCCAAGGTGCACTGATCACATGGGTGGATGACAGTTGTTGTTTGTGTTGAATTATGGTGATTAAAAATTAAAATTAAGGACGTGAAAATAAAATCATAAGAAAAACAATAAAAAAAAATTAGACAAGTTATTAAAAGGCTGAAAAATGTGGTTTACACTTCCTGTTTATGAAAACAGAAACAATACAAACATATCTGATAGTGAAATCGCCTTATAATTATGTCCACAAAACGCCCACAAGTCCTTGCTGAAACACACAACAAAAAGATTTTTCCTTCGAAATTTGTGCAAAAAAAAACAAAACAAAAAAAACATTCGGCTTGACTTCCGAGAAAAAGATGTCCGCCATGGGTGGCAAGATGGCGTCATTTTAGTTTCACTTGCCCAATTATTTCCAGCGGGAAATAAATCAAATAGAAACCCGAATCAAGGAAATGTACTCGAAATAACACGATACCGTAGATATAAATAAAGAATTTGATATTTATTGTATTTTTATTTCCTTTTTCTTTACAGCGTGAATGTATCAGTGTTCATGTTGGCCAAGCCGGAGTGCAAATCGGTAATTCCTGTTGGGAGCTTTATTGTCTCGAACATGGTATTCAACCAGACGGATACGTACCATTGAGCAACGGACGCGATAACGGTTCATCGCATGAACGCACTGAAGCAGCTTTTAACACTTTCTTCAGTGAAACCAGTGCTGGAAAACATGTCCCTCGTGCTGTGTATGTTGATTTGGAGCCATCTGTTGTTGGTAAGGACTGTAATTACGTTTCAAAAGAAAAAAGAACAGACCTGAGCCAAGTCGGCAATAATCTTTTTCTCTGTTCTTCTACTTTCGATTCTTCAATGCAAAAATATCATTTTAGAAATATAAGAAATAAATATAAAACGATGTTTCCTGCATCGAAGAATCGAAAGTCGAGTTTGAAGTGGCGATGTTCTTGGTTTGTGATTCTGTTGGAGTCCCGGGTAACTTAATTGGTAGAGCACCTCTGGACTTGATGGAGTTCGCGCTATCTCTTTTGATTCAACCAGAAATTGGGGGCCAGGAGTTAGACCGTGAATTTTTTCTCTGTTTTTCAGATACTGTTCGCAGTGGTAAATACCGCCAGTTGTTCCATCCTGAGCAGTTGATTTCTGGCAAGGAAGATGCTGCTAATAACTACGCAAGAGGTCACTACACTGTTGGCAAAGAGATTGTGGATTTGGTTTTGGATCGAATCCGAAAAATGGTATGAAATTGGGTGGTTGTTGTGTTCTTGCTTGGCACGAGGCTTTACTCTTTCCGGGATGATTTAAATGTTTAACGATTCAGTACGACATGCAACATGTCACAAGTTGACAAGTTCCATGTGCCTTGTTTGCTTCTAGTCTGTAGACAGTTCTGTAGGTTGTTATACTGTACCTTGTTCACACCAACAGATCTAGATTGGCTGGATCTAGATCCACTTGATCAGATCCAACTGAATGGAGTTCCAATTATCTACATCCACGACGTCGGATGAGATCCAAAATCTTGGTGTGAACAGGGTATAAGACGTTTCGGCTTGGAATTCATTGGAGTTTTGGGTAGTTTGATTGGTAGAAGCCCATCCAGCAAGCGGGGGAACTGGGTTCACTGCCCGGCAGGGCCGTTCAATCCATTAGGCCGAGTAGAGTAGGTGCAGTGCCTAGGACCTACGAACCGTTTAAAGACTACAATATTTCGCTTGAAAAAATTGAATGAAAAGTCCAAAATAAGATCAACAGAGGTCTAGGGCCTACGAAGGTCTTAAAACGGCCTTGATGCCCAGCTCATGGATCCTTTGGGGTTTAGAGTCCAGGATTCAGGATCCAGGCAAAATTGTCATTAGAAATGGGAGTTGGGCTTTCGTGCAAATGTTGTGCTTGGATTCAAGACATAGAGAGGTTTTCGACTTAGGAAAGGTCGACTTAGCGAGGTCCGACTGTAATTTAACTGTCCACATTTTAATTTGTAGGCTGAACAATGCGTTGGTCTTCAAGGATTTTTGGTGTTTCATAGTTTTGGAGGTGGCACCGGAAGTGGTTTTTCCTCCCTTTTAATGGAGAGAATATCCGTGGATTATGGCAAGAAGTCCAAGTTGCAATTCACCGTTTACCCGGCACCGCAAGTAATTCAAAAATCACTGAAATGAAAAATAACTCGTAACAATTTTCAATTTCTTTGCCAATAGGTGTCCACCGCAGTTGTCGAGCCGTACAATTCCATTCTGACCACTCACACGACTTTGGAGCATAGCGACTGTGCTTTCATGGTCGACAACGAAGCCATCTACGACATCTGTCGTCGCAATCTGTCGATCGAACGACCAAGCTATGAAAACTTGAACCGTTTGATTGGACAAATCGTCTCGTCCATTACGGCATCACTCCGTTTTGACGGAGCTCTGAACGTGGATCTCACCGAGTTCCAAGTAAATCTTGCAACAAAGGACATATCAATTCGGCAAGCGCCAAATCGAAATCCATGATTTCCTTTTTCCTTTGTAGACTAATCTCGTTCCATATCCTCGCATCCATTTCCCACTCGTGACGTACGCGCCCATGTTGTCGGTGGAGAAGGCATTTCACGAACAACTGACCGTGTCCGAAATTACCAACGCCTGCTTTGAGCCTGCCAATCAAATGGTGAAATGTGACCCACGCCATGGCAAGTACATGGCGTGTTGCCTTCTGTATAGAGGAGACGTCGTCCCAAAAGACGTCAATTCCGCCATTGCAGCGATCAAGACAAAGCGGAGCATTCAATTTGTCGATTGGTGTCCCACAGGATTTAAGGTGAGACGAAATTATTGCTGGAGTTTGAAGTTTGAAACGAGTTGCATTGGTATTTCAGGTGGGGATTAATTATCAGCCACCTACTGTTGTTCCGGGAGGAGATTTGGCGAAAACACAGCGCGCCGTTTGTATGATCAGTAATACCACTGCGATTGCTGAAGCATGGGCTAGACTTAATCATAAGTTTGATTTGATGTATGCTAAGCGAGCATTTGTGCATTGGTATGTCGGTGAAGGTGAGTGCTCGTTCCAAATAACTTCATAGTGACATGCATGTACAATTGTGGTAAAAAAAAGAAAGAAATTGATGCTTTTAAGCTATGCTCTCAGTGGAAAGAGGTGACAATTTTCATGACTGTAATTGTACGTGTAATTGATCGGGTTTGCAAAACTTAATCAAGGTTTTCAAGATTACAAAGTGCAATTATGATTGTTGAAAATTGATTTGATGGAAAATTGATTTGATGGATTGATGGAAAAATTGATTTTTGACCAAATAATTGATTTTTGATCAAATAATTGATTTTTGATCAAATAATTGATTTTTGATTAAATAATTGATTTTTGATCAAATAATTGATTTTTGGCCAAATAATTGATTTTTGACCAAATAATTGATTTTTAACCATTGATTTTTGACAAAATTATTGCAATTTTGTGTCAATAACAATAAGCAATTTTTTGACCAAATTATTGCAATTTTATGCCAATGTGCATTTTTTGACCAAACTATTGCAATTTTGTGTAAGAATGCATTTTTTGGACAAGAGACTGCATATTTGGAGGAAAAAATAATCGTTTTTATGAAAAACTGCATTTTACATCTGAAAATAACTGCAATTTTTAGGGCAAGGCCACGCGAGATAAAATTTGTTATCTGTAATACAAACTCGAAATAAATTAAAACAGACAATTAATTATCTTGACTGTTATTGCAGGAATGGAGGAAGGTGAATTCAGTGAAGCTCGAGAAGATTTGGCTGCACTTGAAAAAGACTACGAGGAAGTTGGAATTGATTCTCAAGACAGTCTTGACGACCAAATTGAAAACGAAGAATACTAATCGTTTTCTTTCATTATTATTACCGAAAACAATTTTTTTGTACTTTTATTTCTTTTTTAAATTTCTATGCGTAGGTATCATTTGAATTATGCACAATAAAGTTTAATTGGTGATTGATAATAATTTATACTACTGGTATCTAAAAACATCGGCCTCAATGATCAATGGATCAAAATAATATTGATTTGATATTGAAAGAATATTACAATCACGCTTTCTTAATTTGCGCAATAGTTCTAGTCACTGCTTGATGCCTAATGCAGTAACAAACACATTACTCGCTGCAACTTGAAATTGGTCCATTCCACCTCAACTGACCTACAAAGAAAACCAAAATTTAATTAATAAAACCTAAAATGGCGAAAATGAGTCCCAATATGAAAACTTACATTGGGCGAGGCAGCCAGGGCAGCTCTTGGACAAGAAAACTGCTGTAGAAAGTCAGAACGTACCGAACGTTTGAGGAGAAATTTGGTGCCGTGGAATACACCGAGAAACAGTTCTCTTGGCATTTGATGTTTGTGACAGAATATTCGTTGAATTATGATTGTTTGATATTTTTATTTTGAATTTTGATTTTTGGTTTTTCTGAAATAAAATTTTTTACCAAAATTCGGGTGTTATTAATTTATTTATTTATTTATTTAGATATTTCATTCTGAATGAATAATTTTTTAGTATTTGAAGCCTCGTAATAGGTTTGCAGTGATCACATGACCAAATATATACTGGGATCAAATAAACATTAAAAATAAAAAATATCCATTTTTTTATATTTAATTTGATTGTACATTGTAATTATTCTAAATTTTTTTCTTTTTGATTTGAAATATTTAAAATAAACTCTATTTTAGCGCTATCTTTAATTATAATGCTGTGGGTTTCCATTGAAGCTATAAATAAACCAGACTCTGTCTCAGCCTGTTTATTGACCATAGCGCCCCTCTGGTGGGAGCAGTTGTCATTATTCGTTTTTTTACTTGGGTCGACTCTGGTTGTTGTTCATGTTGTTGGTATTTAGCTCCGCCAGGGTTCCAAAATTGAAGCCTGGCCCATTTGAAGTAATGGAATCGCCTCCGAAAAAAAAATAAAAAGCACCCAAGTTGTTCGTTTAAAATAATCGATTTGAAGAAATACGTTTTTTGCGTTTTGGTAATTTCGACCAGAAAAAGTATTCTGCAAAATATGCTTCTTCATTTCGTCGCTAGGCGTCACTAATTCACTGAAATTTTGAGTTGGTGTGACGTCAGTATTTTAATCTACCGAACGGGCGGCAAATCTGAAAACAATCGTTAGCAAAATGGCGGATTTGTGCATTCTCGTAAGATCATCTAACCGTGTTTGTTATTCACATATTCACGAACACGAAAATGCAATTTATTTTTTAGAATGATCCGTTATTGGAAAGAGCGTTCAAAAATCACAAAAAGTGTGTCACAACCGTAGATTTCAGCCCGACAACAAAACAGTTAGGTAACAAGCACTGAGCACCAAGCAGCCGTTAATCAAATCATAAACACAACGGTAAGAAACTGTTTTAATTCTTACAGCAAGCGGTGGCGATGATTCCTGCGTTATCGTATGGAACCTACAACCCAACATGCAAGCTTTTCGCTTCCTGGGCCACGAGGTAAATTTAAAAAAAAAAAAAAAATTCAAAATCAACAAAAATATTTATTTTCTATTTTTCATTTATCTAGGGACCAGTCACGTGTGTACATTTCTCTCCAATCGGTCATTTACTCGCATCTGCATCTCGTGATAGAACAGTTCGACTTTGGGTGCCTAAAATGTAACAAATTCAAAACATGAGATTGAATTTAACGATTTAAAAACAAAAAATTGTATCAGGAAAGGTCAATCGGTGTCATTCAAACCTCACTTGGCGCCCGTACGAAGCGTTCGCTTCTCGAATTGCGGAAAACTTTTAGCCACAACATCCGACGATAAATCGATTAAAGTAATAAAAAAGGAAATAAATTTTTGTTTTCATCACGAGATGGTATTTTTAGGTTTGGAATGTCCACGATCAGAAGTTCGTTTGTGCCTTTTCGCAGCACACAAATTGGGTTCGCAGTGCAAAGTATAAATTCCGTCGTGAAATTTCAATTTGACATTTATTTCGGTTACTAACGGTTGGATGATTTCAGGTTTTCTCCCGATGATCAAATGATCGTGTCTGGAAGTGACGATAAAACCGTTCGTTTGTGGGATTTAAGAACTAAGGAATGTGTTCATACGTACACCCAACCGTCAGGGTAAATTTGAATTTGTACGTTTTGTTTTGTGTCACTAGATGGCGCGACCAAGCGGTTTGAAAATTTGAATTTAAGCCAATAGATGGCGGATTTGTTCTTTTAAAAGCGACGAATTTTACGACCAAATGCAGACAAAACACTGAATTGTTTCAACCCGTTATAGAAGTTTGTTTTTTGTTTTTTGTTTTCAATTGATTTTGCAACTGATTTATTTGACTTGGATCAAATCGAAGAAAATAGAAAACAATTTTTATCTCTATTTATTTATTTATTTTTGTTATCAAAAAAATAATTATCTTGATTGATTGATTGATTTATTATTGTTTTTTGTTATATTTAAAAAAATAATAAAAAGTTTCTTGTATTTAATAATTTAGCGCTGTGACGGACGTCATTTTTCACCCGCAAAAAACCTCTGTTGCATCTTCATCCGGGGACGGTTCCGTCAACATCTGGGATCTGAGGTCCTTCAAGCTTATCCAGCATTACCCAGGCACGTCTTCCAAAAATAATAAAAAGAAATCACAATATTTAAAACCCCCCCAAAAAAAAATAATTTTTGTTAACCCATGATGTAATTGTTAATTAAACGGGTCATGGTCTCGTGTTTATCTCACTACGGCATTTCCGTACGAAATTTTCTAATCTTTTCTTTAATTTTTTTTTTTTTTTTTTTTTTAATTTAAAAAAAAAATCAAAAAAATCGACATAGTGACAATAACGCAATTATCTTTTTCGACGAATATTTCCCGTTTAATTCCCAGTGTCGAACCGTTTAAAAAAACAATTGATTTTCACATTTAAAATAAATTTTTTTTAACACAGTGCACGATGCAGCTGTTACGACGATTGATTTTCACCCTGCAGGGAACTTCATATTGACTGCATCGGAGGATCGCACGTTGAAAATCCTCGATTTGCTCGAAGGTCGTCTCGCTTATACCATAAATGCACATACGGTGAGGATTTGATTTGAAGAAAGAAAGAAAAAAAAAATCTCGCAGAATGAGATGCAGGTTGGGAATGGTTTATGTTTGAATATTACTTGAATGAGGAGGGTAAAGTAAAACCTGTCAGGGGAGTTGAGTGGTTGTAGGTGAGTTAAGGAGTGGCATCGAATGTTGTTGTCCTTGATTCACCCTGAATGTGGGATGGGCTCAGTTTATTATTTCTACGAAACGTAATTCAAGTTGTTATCTCGAAAGAAAATTTATTTACATTTTTTTTTATTTATTTTTTATTTATTTATTTATTATTTAATTTCGGTAAATAAATAAAATGAAAATGTGTTGAAGGTATTCGCTAACCTTGACGCGAGTCAAAGGTCGGAAACCGATTCCAATGAAAGTTTTCCCATGAAAGTGCACGTTTTTTTTGGGTTTTTTTTTTAAAAAATGAAAGGAAAAAGAAGCCTGGATGATAAATATCCGCACATTTTGTAAACGAACACGCGGTGAATCATGAAATAACGTTATTTGATTTAGAAGTTTGTTTTAATTTGTTAGAAATAATTTTTTTTGATTTTTTGATTTTTTGATTTTTCACTTTTTAGTTTTTCGTTAATTGTATCGAAGTGTAAACGGATGACTTAACCGACGAATACCCGGCGCTTAAATTCGAAACTTGGGTTCAATTTCCACTAAATTGGGCAATAAAAATTGCTTTTTTTACGTTTTCATAAGTTCCGACAAAATTTCGGCTAAATTTGAAAAAGTCCCACCAAATTTCGCCTAAATTGCGACGACTTTGTTACGTTTTTACGATGCGTCGCTAAACCGTTGTTAAACCGTCGCCAAACTGATTATTCCCCAAATCTAAGAAATATGTGATAAAATGCATTTTTTCCCGCTATGACGTGTCGTCGCTAAAGTGTTCACCGTGCGAAATTTCCGTCGCTAAAAAGTTGGTTGCTAAGGTGATCAGACGTCCGCGACACGCGTATAAAAAAATCGATTTATTTATCTATCCGCCATTAAATCATATACAGTCGAAACTCGTTATAACAAATCGCAATGGACCCGAGAAATCGGTTCGTTATAACGAGAGTTAGTCATAATGATAGTTCATTATAACGAGAATTTTCGTTATAACGAGAGTTCGTTATATCAAAATTTTTTTAACATGGTGTTCTATGGCCGACCAACCAAGTAAGTCATTTACAAAAATTCGTTATAACAAAAATTCGTTATAACGCGGTTCGTTATAGCGAGTTTCGACTGTATAGAAATTGTGTGTATAATGGGATATAATGAATAAATGCAGGAGTCCAATTTCGGGGAAATTTTAATTCGGTAATGTCGTAAGGGATTTGAGAACCTGTACGGCGAGTTGTGCATTTGTAAAGACTTTGATGGACCTGCTTAGTTTCATTAATGTCTCGGTTATTAAATTATAAATAGATCGAAGGAAATGTAATTTGGTGAAGTTGTATGTAAAGGGAAGAGATGATATTCAATTAGTTGGCTTGTGAGGATTGTTTTTTGGCGAGTCTTGAGAAGGTGTGGCATATTTTTTTTTCTTCTTTTTTTCTTTCTTTGAAGATAATCAGTAGGCTCCTTTCGCTAGGGGGGGAATAATGGGGGGAAATGGAGGTTTGCAACTCACTTTCTGAGGAGAGGTTTATTCATTTTTTTTTTTTTTTTGCTTGCTGGAATTGGAAATTGAGGTTAGAATTCGGGTTCGGTTATTTGGTTGTTGGAAAATATGTCGGATTTGATAGGAGTTGTAATGGCGTGGATGAGGCAAATAACTGATTGTTTGTGATTTAAGAAAAGGTTTATTTTTTGTTTTTGTTTTTTATTGATTTTGTCTCGAGGGGGTTGTGAATGTCTGAGAAATCCGTTGGAATCCTTAGAAATCTTTAAAATGCTATCAAATCTGGGGAGAAATGTTAAAAATCCTATGGAATCTTGAGAGAAATTCTTAAAACCCTATGAAATCTTGAAAGAAATCCTATGAAATCTTGAGAGAAATCCTGTGAAATCTTGAGAGAAATCCTATGAAATCTTGAGAGAAATCCTATGAAATCTTGAAAGAAATCCTATGAAATCTTGAGAGAAATCCTATGAAATCTTGAGAGAAATCCTATGAAATTTTGAGAGAAATCCTGTGAAATCTTGAGAGAAATCCTATGAAATCTTGAGAGAAATCCTATGAAATCTTGAGCGAAATTTTATCAAATCTAGAGAGAAATCTTTCAAGTCCTATCAAATCTTGAGAGAAATCCTTCAAATCCTCGCAAATCTTGAGACAAAACCTCGCGAATCTTGAGAGAAGTCTTTAAAATGCTATCAAATCTGGGGACAAACGTTAAAAATCTTATGAAATCTTGAAAGATATCCTTAAAATCCTATCAAATCTTGAGAGAAATCTTTCAAATCCTATCAAATCTTGAGAGAAATCCTCCAAATCCTATCAAATCTTGAGAGAAATCCTTTAAATCCTTCCAAATCTTGAGAGAAATCCTTTAAATCCTTCCAAATCTTGAGAGAAATCCTTTAAATCCTTCCAAATCTTGAGAGAAATTCTTAAAATCTTATCAAATCTTGAGGGATTTGATAGGAAAAAATCCTAAAACCTTCCCCACCCCACAGCGAAACCGAAAACAAAATGGAAACGCGATGTGCCTATCATCCACAACATACAAGTTCAAGTCGTTCAAGTGACACGTGTAACTTTCCCGGAGTCACACGTGCGCGTGCACAGCAGCACAGCGCGCAATCCCCGCATCGATTTACCGAACAAACTGCACTCTTATATTTCACTTGTTTCGGCCAATGACTCTTTCAATTATAGACAACACAATAAATAATCCATCCACCAATACCTCAAATAAATATTTATTCATATCTAATAAAAACATGCAACTAAATCAATGAATTTTCTTTCCCTCGCAGGAAGCGGTGCACGCCGTGACGTTCTCGAGATGTGGCCAACGGTTTGCGTCAGCTGGGAACGACCTACAGGTAATCAAATCCGACGTGCAAACAGTAAACAATTCACAAGGGAGATTACGAGCAGAGGAAACGAAAAATTAAATATTATTACAATTAATTAGAGTTTTTTGAAAAGATTGAGAAAAGCTCCGTCTTGCGTGGGAGAACGGAAGTGGAAGGCCAAGGTAGGGGCCGGCAAAGGGGTGGGAGTTTGTGCGGATGCGCTCTCGTGGATCCACTAATGCGCCAGAAAATTAGACATAATAGTGGAAGGAAAGGGGGAAAAAATGGGTGATGTTTCCTTTGGATTTGCGTCTCTTTCTCACGAACAACGCGAACAACGGGTCGAGTTAGCTCATTAATGCGGTGATGGTGACGCCATGTTTGCTCGTTTTGGGTGTTGGACTGTTGGTTGGCAACAAATGGTTGTTGATTGGATGGTTAATCGGGTTAGGATTTGGCGTTTAATCACGTTTTGGTTTGTTTCGGGGGATCGTTTTGGGATGATTGGTAGCGAGGTGGTGTGTGGGAATGACGTCATGGGTTTGGAAAGGGTTGTGTTGGTGTGAGTAATTATTTTTGTTCGGTTAATGTGGTTAGAAGTTGGCATTTGGAAAGGATATTTTGGGCTTTTGTTTCGGTGGGGTTTTTGGTGCATTGGTTTTTCGTCATTTTTTGTGGTTTGCGTTGGTTTTTTGTTGGTTTTTTTGTCATTTTTTGGGGTTTTCGTCATAGTTTTTTTGGTTTTTCTTTTTTTTTTTTTGGTTTTTTGACATTCTGGTTTTATCCTCGATTATTCGTCGTTTTTCTGGTTTTGTCCGTAATGCTTGGTCATTTTTCTGGGTTTGTCGATATTTCGCCTTTTTTTGGGTTTTTCTTTAGTTTTTGTCATTTTGTCGGTTTTTAGACGTTCTGGTTTTGTTCTCATTTTTTCGTCATTTTTCTGGTTTTGTCTCGATTTTTCGTCGTTGTTTGGGTTTTTCGTTCTTTGTCATTTTTCTTGGGTTTTCGTCGAATTTTAGACATTCTGGTTTTGTCCTCAATTTTTCGTCATTTTTCTGGTTTTGCCCTTAATAATTAGTCATTTTTCTGGGTAGTTCGTCAATATTTTCATATTTCTTGGGTTTTGTTTTATTTTTCGATTTTTAGACATTCTGCTTTTGTCCTCAACTTTTCGTCATTTTTCTGGTTTTGTCCTCAATATTTTCTAATTTTTATGCTTTTCAACAAACCAATATTTCAAATGCATTCTTCAAATTCAAATGCACTTTTTCGCATCTCAAGTACACTTTTTCCTACTAAAAACATAGTGAAGCCTGAGAATTTATTTGTTTGTCGAAAATGTATTTATTTACGCATTATCTATGCATCTGCATCAAAATCAAAGAAAACTTGCATCAGAAGTTGCAGCAGTACCTGTTGTTGTCATAGTAGCAAGAGCCCTTGGGCCACCCAAGACTGCACAATTGAATAAGAATTTTAAAAAATCATAACATTGGAAAACGGGGTCTGCAAACAACATGAATTCTAAACATGCCATGGCTGATGAAGAGGAAATGGGAATTCCAAAAATGATGATACCTGGTTTTATTGATTTCGCGATGCATTTATTTGCAAAACAGGTTCATGTTAATTAACTGCTGCGAAAAGTCGAGCGCGATTCGATGAAATATGTTGACAATTTTCAATTCGTGCGAAATGAAGAAAATGCAACTCGGATTGGCTTTAATTAAAAACTCGTCCTTGATTCCATTTGATTCAGTCACTGGCAGCATTCGAATGTTTTCAAATGGACTTTAAGAAAATCCCATGGTCGATTGACACATTCTTTGATTCGAGTAATGTGCTTCAATTCTTTTTCATTGTGTGCAAAATTGAAAGAAAAGTCTTTGGAGAATATTCGTGCTGCTGGGAATGCATCTTCAGTTCGGGTCTTGTTGCAGCTCCAGCTCTGTTTGCTAAAATCCACCTGAGTCGAATCGAATTGCTTTGAGCAGCCAATTAAAATTCCTTCATTTTCACTCTTCAGTCGATGGTTTCATTGACTCTGCAGCAGCGCTTCTCAAACTATTTAATGTAGCGGATCGGTTTTTTTTTGTCCCGATGTGTTATGGACCGGTAACCTAACATTGCTCTACTAAGCCTATACAGGGTGTCCCATGAATTAATGACCAGGTCAAAAATTTCTCAAACGATAAAGATATCCAAAGTCTGCTAATGCAGTTGAATAGTAATTGATTGGTGCGCTTTGATTGGTGATATCAAAGCAATCATCAAATGACTGCGACAATGACTTTCACACTAGGCGCATCCAATAACGTTTAAACGAGTTAAAAATAAAAGACCTAAGTCTGTCGTTTAAATCTCGTTCAAAACTTGTGTTGGTGGCAGCCATTTTGGATTGAACATAGATCGACGATGAGAAGTACGAGTAATATAGCAGCAGTTGTTATTGTTCAAAACTAAACAACAATAACAACAACAATTATGATAATTAAGGCTGGAAACAACAAAAAAACAGCGAGGGAAAGGAAACAAGTCAGATCTAAAGTCTTACCAGTAGGCACGCATATTTTCTATTCATGACCAAGAACTTTGGCAGTTAAGCAATTGTTTATTCTAATAAATAAACGATTGCGTTCAAAAACGAAGCATTTCGTCTAAAAATTCATTCGACACGATAATTTAGACGAAACTTAATTGAATGCACCCACCTACTGTGAAAGTCATTGTTGCAGTCATTTGATGATTGTTTTGATATCACCATTGAAAAGCGCATTGAGCAATTACTATTCAACTGCATTAGCAGAATTTGGATATCTTTATCGGTTTGGGAAGTTTTTGACCTGGTCACTAATTCATGGGACACCCCTATAATCTTTGCGTTTCAACGGTGGACTGGCAGCCTCTTGCTCGTGGACTGGCACCAGTCCACAGGCCCCACTTTGAGAAGCGCTGCTCTTCAGTTCGTGCCCCCGCTATCTTGATGTTAAATTTATACAGTGCAGCCCATTCTGCCAATACCCTGAGTCCCTCGATTCTAAAGGGCCCTCTGGTACACGGAGCACATTCCAAATGCATTTTATCAGATAAAAATAATTTTTACATATCTAAAATGCATTTCTTCAATTTCAAATGCACTTTTTCCCATTTGAAATGCATTATTTTGCCGGAAAGTGCATTGTTTTGTGTGAAAATTAAATTTTCAGCTTAAAATGAATTTCTTTCACACTAAAACCCATTTTTTCGCATGTAAATGCTTTTTTTTTTCGCTTGGTAAAGTTGTAAAGATGTCATCTCTGAATATTTATGGCAGGATTTTTAGTCTGGGGTGGGGGAAGGCGCTCTCCTCGCAGCCCTTTTTGGGCCCTAATTAAATGAAATGTCGAAAAACAAAATTTTTGGAAAATTTTTCCTGAGGAAAAATTTTTCTTTTGGAATTAGGGGGCCCCCATAATTTCATGGAGTGGTCTTCCAGAACTGCAAAAAAATTATAAAGCCACTCTTGATTCATGG